>JAWWEN010032096.1:0-15158 GCA_035582955.1 Sycophila texana | reverse complement strand
CACTGTAAATCAGTGAATTTTCACTGTAAAATAGTTATAACTGCGCAAACTTCACTGTTTCAACTTTAGAGAGTAGATTAACATACAGTAGTTAATTCTACCAAAAAAGTCATCCCTTAACCAAAAAATACGTTAGTCATTTCATCGTTTCACACAATTTCCAACACCAATTGTCATGAAAAAAAGCTTTTGCCAAAGCCGGCACAAAAACTCAGAAATATGTAATATAATATAAAATGAATATATCCAATATTTTAATTTGACAAAGTGCAATTGATACGCACAATTATCTACTATACTTTATCATCATTACTAAAATTACTAATTAATTAATTATAATTTATTATTACAATTATCATCAATTACTTATATAAACACGTACTTATCACTTATAATTATTATTATTAAAACACATCAGCAACCTATAAAGCGTAATTAATTTACATGTCACTGAACAAACTCTAAAACATAAGGTTTTCCTAAAATGATTTCACGATAAAATCAGTGTATAATTCGTAAAGCTAGAATAAAATGGCAAAATATGCACAGTATAAGTAAGTAAACCATATTGTATTTTCTGTAATCACAGTAATGTCAAAAAATGTTAAAGAAAGTACATATACCACCAGAAATCAAATATTCTCCTATTGCTCCTAGCAGTTAAATATTACTGCAGCCGATTTGTGAGTAACATGATGCACCTTACCCATAACACCTTAATCAGTCTTATTTATGGCGTATTGAGAAATAATTAGATATTTAGGGTTATTATTCGGTGTAAATCGTGTGAACCAATCACCTGATTGTTAAAAGTGTTAAAACTGTGAATTAATAATTTAGAGCATTAGATTTTGAAAAACACAAGAAAAAATCATGCTACGTGGAAAAAGAAAGAAAGAAATGGTTGGTCATGCAACAATTGGAACCGTAAAAATCAGCATCGTCGAACGGTTAAAAAACGTTAAATAAGTTTAACGATTTTGTCAATAAAAAATACCAGTAGTTATCGACGAATCATTTGCACTAGATGTATGGTCGTCTTTTTCACCACTACCTGAAGCTAAAACTGCTGTCACGATGATAACTGTCAACAGAACTGCCACCGCAATGACGCTTACGATGCACTTCCTGGTCCACAGCCATTCTGCAACTGAAGAATCATTTTGTTACTCGACCACTTCGGGTAAAATATATGTAAAAGAAATCAGTTATGGCTGTGCGAAACATACAAACGTAAGTGATATCTTCTTTTACAGCTTTAAGTTTGAAATATTTCATTTTATAATTTAAATTCTTTTTTTTTAATATTTCGAGTAAAATGCTATTTCAGAGTACAAAATTGTTTGATAAGCGACATAAATTGTATACGAATTTTATAAATAATTATCGAATAAGTATGAGGATTTGTGTTTCTTCACGTACATACGCCTCAAGCACGAGCTACTGTCACTGAAAAAATGATTCTAAGTTACTAAGTTTAGAGGTTTATTTGAAAGCGAGATCATATTACATTTGCCTTTATGTAACTTTTTAGCACTTCTCTTAATTAATCGAAATCTAAGAAATTCATATAGAATTATCAGCAACGACTTTTCGAAAGGGGAATTACATATTTCGGACACAGTGATTCACGCTTCACCGTATGATTGTTATACTATTCACTTAGTTTTCGTAATTTGATTTCTTTACTTTTGTATAAGTAACACAATCTTTTATAATTTAATCATTTTTAATTCCTTCAATAAGTATTTAGGAAAACATTTAATACTATGATATCTTCCAATGAGATTTGGGTATAAAGTGGTTAATGCAAAAACATTTTCCAAAGGAAATTAAAATTAATTTATAAAATGATTTATTTTGCAAGACGTAAATGCGTCTGATCTTCCCCGCAAATTTTTATCAACAAATTTTCTCGGTAATGAAATTGACGTGGTCGATTCAATTAATATTAAGTATTTCCACAGGAAATCACGAACTTAGCCTTAATCTTTTATAGTTTTTTGATAAGCACTTAGATTTAATTAGATTTAATTTCTGACTTTTGATAATTATATTAAAACAATTAATTGTATTCTTATCAAAAGTCAGAAATTTATTATAAAATTTAAATTTAATAAAAATTGATTTTCAAAAATTCCTTCGTATCTTCTACGTCACTGTTGATTTTGTAACTACAAATGGAGGAATAAGTCAACTTCTTTTCAAGATAAAAGGCGAACATGTTGCTCTGTATTAATTCGAAGCGCGTTGCACTCGATGACGATTTGTTTGTTCACGCGTTGCTTCACGCTTCAAATTAAGTACAAGCGAACGGCGGAAATTCTACTCTTTTTGTAGTAAAAAAAATCACCAAATTGCAAAGTGTGAAACGTTTCCAGGAAATATAGAAACATATATAGATATGCATAAGAAAAATGCCGAAATATTTGTTATTTTACTTTGAACTAGTAAAGTATACACTATTAAAACATCGTCACTAGTTGAATAAATTTATTTAGCTATCTATAAAATGGCGTCGGTGAAAATTTTCGTAATTGCTTATATAACATATTTTACATAATTTAAGTAATTTATAAAATTAAAAGAAAAAAATTATTAATTAAAATTAGAGTCGAGACATTTTATCACGTTTTTTATACCTTTTTTAAAAAGCAAAGTAATTTTAGTAGCTTATCTCATTGAAATTTCAAATCTCTTATTTTTTTCGTGAGAGGATGTGTGTGTGCACAGACAAACGAGAACAAAACGTCACGAGGTTTGCCGAATTGCTCCAGAAATGTATAGAAAGCGATCGATTAAATTTAATTTTTGATAGACAATATTATATCTTATCTTATTTATTTTATTCAATTTTACTTTTTTAATTTTAGTTTGTGCTTCAATTATATTTATTTAATACGTATATTTTATTATTTAAATAAGTATATTTTATAAAATAAAATAAATACTATACCGTCATTTAATCTTGTATAATAAACCATAACAAAAATTGAAAAATATCAGATGAAAAATAATTTTTTGATGCACAATAAAGTAGATAGAAAACAAAATTGACAGTCGAAAATAATGGATGCCTCAAGACTCCACCGCCAATTTATACCACTTTTTCTTCGTGATTCACAGCTAATTCGCTATCCTCTAATTATTTTATTGTCTCTTATATGCTCTTGAAATACAATAATTGGTCCGAAGAAAGATTAAACATTGCATCATTTAGCGTATAATAAACTGACAATAGTGAGAATAAATAATAAAAATTAAAAATTTACCCATACTACGAAACGCGTCATAAATAGAAATGTACAATATTCGTATTCATCGAAAACGTGAATGGTCTCTGGTTTAATTCTTGAAATAGTTGGCAATTTTTTTTTCTAAATATAAATAATAAACGTACATTCTTAGCCATTTTCGGAGATCGAAAGATGATCACCCAGAAAACATTTCAGTCAAATAAGTTCATTTGTACACGAATGTCAAAGTCCTTTAACCAGTGAGACGAAGTCTTGGTATCTGCGGAAGTAGTACAATTTTTGATAATGAGCGGTAAAAGAGCTTCCAACTTGAAAATCCGTTGAATAATATGCTACGACAATACTGTAAATATTACATTTGATTTAATTTTTGCTTTATTCTTATAGTCTCAAAACTTCTCACAGTCATATACGATCTTAGTGGAGTAAAATAATTCTCTCAGAAGCTTCGATAGAAATTAGTTTTTACCGCATGAATAGGATTTGATAAACAAATAACATTATTTACTTTTTGATAATTTCGAATTACAGCAATGTATTTACATATATATTTTTTCAAAGTATTCATTTCAATAATGAAAGCTCGAAAATCCCGGATCGTCTATACACATTATCAATAAGTTACGTTCTTATATATATAATACGAGCAAGTCAACGCCATTTTGGCATCATTTGAGTATATACAATCTTTAAGATATTACAAAACATTTGTAATTCTAATAGCTCGAAAGTATCGGGTGCAACAATTTCACTTTTAGCATTAGTGTCGTGTATTTGTTCGAGTCCAAATTTATCAAAAAAAAAAAAAAAACCCAGTCATAATATTAATTTCGTTAAGTTAAGTTTTTATTAAAGTTCCAAAAATTAACGGAAACACATCAGCTATATGCATCTTAACGCGTAAAGTTATAATTTAGCGTGGGTGATGACGTCATTCCAGCTGTCTGTCTCATCACTTGATTTTCTGCCTTTCATCTACGCACGCGAGTTGTTTAAACAAAAGAGAATAAAGACATCCCGAATACTTTTGAAAAAAAAAATGAGCTCATCTCAGCTCACCTCCAAAAATTAAACAAAAAAAAAAAAAAAACTAAGAAATCAGTACTACGCGCACGCAGCAACTCCTCGAACCACACACAAGTTCATACTCCCCAACAAAGAGAACACAGGAAAAGCATACCTTTAGCCTTAGAGAGTGGAAAAAACGGGTGTTCAGAAGTAGTGGAGAGCTTCGATTTGGTCTCGCTGGCCTCGGCCTCCGCGTGCTTGTCGATCTTGTCCGGCTCGGTAGCATAAGTCACGGAAGTCACGTTATCGATGTGAATACTCCCCAGGAACTTGTTGCTGATGCGGGGCCCTATGTGTATAGGCCCCGACTCCTTGATTATGTTGTTGCCGATGTTGACGCTGTTGGCCTCGGCGCCGCCGCTCAGCTGCGCGCCCAGGGCCTCCAGGGCGGCCAGGTACGGCTTGCCGGTCTCCGGCTGCTCGCCGGCCATGTACTCGGCCATCTCGTCGGCCTCGTCGTCGTCGCTGCTGGCCGCCGAGCCCTGGCTGTCGTCCTCCACCGAGTTTGCCAGCGCCACGCGACCGTCGTCCGGCCGCCCGGGCGCCTCCTCCCGCGGAGGCTCCCATTTGTCCAGCTGGCTCGTGGACGGCTGCTCGATGTCCACGGTGACCAGCTCGCCGCTCGGCTCACTCCGCCGAGGCTGCGAATCTATCATCACCGCTCATGTCTACCTCATTGCGTGTACACCTCACCGCCGCGATCCCATGACTCCTCCCGCCGCGCAGGGGGGACTCTACTTCACTCTCCGGGTTTTTCCGCCGGCGCTTCTTTCCTCGTTCCGACGCGATCGCCGATAGTATGTATATTGAATACAATATTATACGCGCACAGCTGGTTCGCCTCGACCTTCGGCTTATCGCGGATGTGAGTATATAAGTGTATATAAGTGTATATATAAAAAGTCGACGGGCGACTGCGCGACGAGACGTCCGGCTACCGACTGTCGGCCGAGCACCTCTCGCGGGCTCTTCGCTCTTTTTTATCGCTGATCGCGACTCGCAATTTCCGCCGATACGATACTATTCGTGCATGCGTGTAACTGTCCGAGCTGGCGCGGGACCTCGGAATTTTCGGTGGCAGCGGTGATTTAGCGCACGGCGCGTCTGATGGCCACGGACGAGACTCGCGGCGATGTCATCCACGCACTCAAGGCTCACGAGTGCGTCTTGTGATCGCGTGTGGTTGAGGATTTTTTTTTTTTTTTTTTTTTTTTTTTTTGTTCTATTATTTTTACAGATAAATTACTTAAAAGTATAACTCTTGTGCAAAAGAATTCTCTCTCGTTGCCTAGCTGCTTTGTTCTTGCGCTGATAAGGAAGGCGCTATTTATAGATATACTGCATGACACTACTATTATCGATGTAGAAGAATGTTTAAAATTAAGCAAATGAATAAATTAATGTGTCTCATTAAATTGTTAATTATGAGGATCTGACCGTGTTTTTCAAGGAGAAAAATTTAGAGCAGGATCAATGATATATCCTCGCTAAAATCAAGGAACAGTTACACGCATATTATACTAAGTAAACGTTAAGCGATGATGGCACACACTTGTTGCTAAAGTGTCGCGTACCCAAGGCTAGTGGAAGATATCACAAGATCTCGATTTTCCTTCGTGCGATACTTTATATCATTCGTCACATTCTGCAGACATATTTTATACTGTGCACTTTAGTTTAAAAAGATTACATATGCTCGGGTATGTACCCGCAGGAATATAAGGTTGGCAGAATTTTCTGCAGTAAATTTTTTGCCAAAAATTCTACAGAAATTTCTGCAAAAATGCCTGCAAAAATTTTTGCAAAATTTTCTGCAGAGTATTCTGCAGACTTGTTTCTACGGGTAAACATAAAAGATGCTGTTTGTTAATAATTTTTCTATTAATTACGCATATATTTACATATATTTACATAAATCTCGTTAATTTATTGGCCGTGGAGTGTTAACGAACAAATTCTATTTTACGGGCATAATTTTCTTTTTATTTTAAAATAAATGTTCTTTAGTTTATATTTTACTCGAGAATTATTGTAAAACAGATTTTTGTCAAAATTCTTTCAAAATCACGAACGATACAATAAACTTTTCCAATGCGTAAAAAAAGACGCTAACAATAACAATGTAACTGCTGCAGTCAAAGTAATATCTAATAAATTATTTGCAAAAGAGTGTCCAAAAGATAATATTTTCCGTATAAAAATCACATTTCTTTGGTCGAATAGGACATCCTAATAAATTAAATTTATTAAATCGTTAAAATCATGAAACCCACTTATAAGAGAAATTAAATTTATAAAAGGAAATTGTTAAATTGTTCATTTTAAAGGCAAGAGCCACATAATAATAAACATAACACATATATAAACTGTCATTGTTTGATAACGTAATCTTGAGGTTTTCATTAATTTACACCAACATTTGAATATATTATCAAAATGAGTGCACCATCAGGAAGGGATTCACAGATTTCACAGGGATTCCTACGTTATATCAGATCGCGTTACTCGCATCGATATAGTTATTAAGAGTATTTTTCAATCTATAAATAATAATAAACAAAATATTATCAGAATGATTCGCGAGTTCCTATTTACGATAAATCCAAGATATTTTCAATAATGAAGAGATCAATTGACGATCAAAAGGGACTCCCAAAATTAAGAGGTCTCGTGACGCGATCGAGAAAATTATTTGCGTAAATTTCTTATATCATTAATTCCGGACGAGCCTCTAAATTAAGTAGACCAGGTAAACGGTGATAGGTCGAAATTGTTATCTTATCCGTCAGGTGCTACGCAATTATCTATTTTGATAATTCTCCGCGTGGTGCCAAACTAAGGGAATCACCGGAGAATACAAAAAACTTTGAAAATGAAAACCTTTTTTTACAAAGTTGCACACAGCAAATTCTCTTAAATATTTTTATAATTATATATTATATACACTTACCTGCCGCAATAAATTCGTTTAAAATATTTTTGAAATTTTCAAAAAGAAGATATAATTTTGTCTTATTACTGTATCTATTTCTTAACATAATTATGTAAAAGATAAACACAATATTAAAAAGGTCAAAATCTAAATTATACATCAAAAGTTTACTATTTTTCAAAATGGAAAAATTACTTACCATCTCCAATCTGAAAATATTTGTATGTACACAAGATTGCCTTTGAGGACAAGGATACATCTCTAATTTGTTTAAATTAAAATTTATTTTAAATTCTTATCTTCCAGTTTTGGTATAATAACTGCGCGAGAAAAAAATCATTAAGTATATATACCTATTTTTATGTGTGATTATAATGGTGTGGATTTATTTAATTGTTTATTCGACAGTGCCCATGCGTATAACTGAGAATCAGAGTTTTCGACATTTTTAAAATTACAATTATTATTAATCACACTATTTTAGTGCGCTACAAGGACTCAAGAAGGCTGGACATTCGCATCAAAACAAATGACTATATATAGTAAGTTTGTATATAGCACCACCTTATTCTAACCTTCTCGGTAGTCGCCCGTTGCACGCCGAGGGTCGGTAAAGCTGAAGTCGACAGTTTCCATTTTCCAAATATGTGCTTTGGATTTTAGCCGGAAAATGAGGCCAATCTGCTGGACTTGGATTTAGAAAAATGTAGGTTACTTCGTTGCATCATCGATGCTCAGTCCAAGTAGTTAGTCCGCAACTTGGAAGCTTGTAAGTATCTCTCTTAGAGCAGGTAATTCTTTCAAATCGTTCAAGCGACTCGTATCGTACAAAATATCAAAATTTTTTATTAATTTACAGATAAATGGAGATGAGTCTGAATTTAAGTAAAATCTTAGTTCTGTAATTCTGTTTTTTAGTTGAAAGTCCTACGAATATTTTATACGCAGGTGAGTTTTTAAGTCGTTTTAATACATGCACAATTTTTTTTTTCTAAAATTATTTATTATTAATTTGCAGATTTGTATGGGGTGCAAAACAATTGTAAAAGTGATAGAACAGTAGTTATAAGCAGTAAAGGTATGCTCACAATTCAGTTTGGACAATGTGGAAATCAACTAGGACATTCGTTGTTTCAACAATTATCTGTCGATGTAGATGCGAAAGACAGTGGTATATCAAAGCAGGCCAACAGTGCATATACAGAGCAAAGCTTCGAAAAATGGTTCAGAAGTATAAACAAAGAGGGCAAGCGCTTGGCCAGAGCCATATTAGTTGATACTGAAAAGAAAGTTATTAATAAAATAAGCAATAATCCACATAATCAGTGGACATACCGATTACAGAATTCTATTTGCCATGCAAGTGGTGGTTCTGCTAACAATTGGGCATACGGTGCATTGGTTAAAGGGCCTCAGCTTAAAGAAGATATATTGGAGGTTACTAGGAGAGAAATAGAGAAAACAGATAGTTTTGATGGAATTCTGCTTCTATTAAGTTCAGCTGGAGGAACAGGATCTGGTGTTGGTAGCTTTACAGCTGATTTGCTCCGCAATGAATTTCCAAATAAGAGTATTATCAGTACAATTGTGTTACCATTTTCATCTGGAGAAGTTGGAGTTCAAAATTATAACACTATATTGACATTATCAAGATTTTGTGAATCAGCTGACTTAAATCTTTTATTTCAAAATGAACAAATCCATACTATTTGTACAAGTGTTTTAAAAAATAGTGAAACAAAATTAGTTGATATCAACGATGTGATTTCAAAAAAATTGTGTGCACTTTTTCAACCCATAAATGATATATGGTGTAGTGCCAATTATTTGACTTCAACTATCGCTTGTCATCCAAGCTATAAATTAGCTACCATTAAAGGAACACCTTATGTATCACCTGCTTTGAAACAGTACGAATCATTTTATAGTTGGAGAATGTACTTACAACATTTAAGGCAGACTTTACGAAATTCTACATTAGTAGATGCAGAAACAAAAACTCCATCATATCCATCTAGTAGCAGAAATTCATATTCCTATTACAAATCTGTCTCTAATCTCCTGGTGTCTCGAGGAAAAATTACAGAAAGTGATCCGATGACTTGTGACGATTTGAGAACTAAAGATATATATGTAGATTGGGTGTCCTCATCTGAACAATTTACCTTTTTAAGTCAAGAAAGAAGACTTCTAAATCAAGAAAAATTTTTAGCATTAGTTACAAATAATTCTCAAATTTATCAAACCCTCGATAGTATTGTGGACAAAGCATGGAATGCATATATTCATGCTGCATTTTTGCATCAATACAAAAAATTTGGTTTAGAAGAAGATGATTTTTTAGAAGCCTTTGCAAAGATTGAAAATGTAATCAAGGACTATAAAAACCTATAAGCATCCAAGATGGCCTTCCAAGTAATTTATATTAAATTAAATGACTATATGTAAGATGCAAATGTGCCATTAATCAGCTTTATGATTATATTTTTATATAAAAGTTTTACAGTATTTAAATGTAAAAGGAAATTTATAGAAGTATAAAACCTTGCCAATTTATTTTTCTAGTCAATTGAAAATTTGTCGACTAAGAAGAAAAAGATTTTATCGAATGGACTTTAAGCTAAAACTTTCTTCAACTTGTACAGATGACTCTGCTTTACCGTTCTAACAAAAAATTAATTTTGAAAATGTAAAATTCGTTTAAAGTAAACCAATTTTTTTTAAAGATTTGAAATAACAAAAAATAAAGTCTGAATGTAATTTCGTAAATAAACTAATATTTTAATAAATATTTTATTAATACAATATGTTTATTACATTTTTAAATTATAATAAAATGTTATCTTATCCTCAGTCCTGTCATTTAAAGCAAATAAACTAAAAGATAATTATCAATTTTTGTAAATGAATGGCAAATTGACCAAAAAAGCCACTTGATTTATATTTATATAATATTTTAAGAAGTATAATTAAAAATTTAATATTTAAAAACTAATTGCCTTTTATTCTATTATTATAGCAATATATCATATTTTGAGTTTGATAAAATGGTACAAAAAATCTTCCTATCTATCTTATATAATAAAAGCTATAAAAATAATAATCTCCGCTGAAGGGGTGGCGAAGAAAAAACTTTCTTTCTTTTTAATCGAATTGAAGTTTTCTCAAAATAGGATTATAGAGCAGACCACAAAAGTTAGTTGACTTACAAGTTCTGATGAATTCTGCGAATACTGCCGAATATCAGTAACTCAGTAAATTTACTTTTTATGGCAGGCACTTTTTGATAATACCGTCAACGATCATACCATGTTGAAAGCACTGGTTCTCGTCCGATCACCAAAGTTAAGCAACATTGGGCGCGGTTAGTACTTGGATGGGTGACCGCTTGGGAACCCCGCGTATCGTTGACATTTTTTTGTCTTTTTTTACAAATCTTAAACAATATTTTTGATCCCTCTTCCCTTTTTTATATAATATGAATAACTATTAGTCATTGCACAGCTGCTGGATGGAATTTGTGTTCGAAATGCCACATTAAGACTTAGGATGTGCTTATCCCACTCCACATCCTCGCTCTTTCTTTTTTTATTCGCTTTTGAGTATCTCCCTTTCTCACTATCTCTCGCTCGAGGCAGCTCGAGGTCACGTTCGTTGAACTAATTAACTTTTCACTAGGATAATTCGCAAACTTTCCGCGGGTTTAACTTTTCATTTTCGTGTATAATTTACTGCAGTACTGCGTATAGTCTAAAAATTTATGCAATTCGTTACCATGTCAGAATAATATGCAAGCTCTTTGTTAATTTAACACGCGCGAGAAAATGTGTCACGAAATTACGCGTACGTTTGTATTTTACCCCTTTTTTATTCTTAAAACTATAACTCAAATCCCTGTGAAAATATAGTTACGCTGAAAAAAAAACTTTTCTAGATCCAGTTTAAATTCTTCTTACGTAACCACTTAGATTATTTAACTAAACATTTAGTTTGATCAATGAAAATTTTAATTAAATTGACAAAATATTAGGAAAAATCGAATTTTAAACTAAAAATTTTGTTAATTAGTTTTTAATAGAAAATATTTAGTGCTATAATGCAATTTACAAAGAGTATATATAGTGAAGGTGTATTATAGTGAAAATAGTCATAGGAATTTATCGAAATTTATTTTAAGTGCATATAGCTGAAAGAATATCATCGATTATTACAATTCGCTTGAAATGAAAATAGAGAAATGGTGGAAAATTTACCTATTCAGATCAATTGAGTTGAATTTCTAAAAACTATATTATGATTACCAATTTACTTGGGACTTTTAATTAATTTGATTTTTCTAAGACGGAAATGGCGATTGCCATACAAGATAAGGATGTTTTCGTTACCTGTAACAATATCCTTCTTTAAAAACAAAAACTTTTTATTAAAATTGTAAACAATTTAAGTATAATTTACGGATAAGAAAGTTTCGTAATTCGAAGGGATTATTCCTGCAGCTTTTCCAATAAATGGCTTTAGGCTTCTCATCATTATTATTTGAAATAATTGTCGATTTTGTTTCGACTGGAGGTACCAGTTACAATTATAACTAAGTACCATCGAATATTAATTTTAAATTTCGGTGGATAAGATTATATTTATTTTAAAAATAAATTTTTTTTTGTACCTGCATGAATACACGTTTAAACTGTAGTCCATCATTTGTTGTCCAGGCCAACATAGTACAAACAATTGCATGAATAAACTTATTTCAGCCACCGTGAACTTTAATAATTCGTGAAAATTGTCGGTATTGCATGCAATCTGGTAACGAGAATATAATAGTAAAATTGTGTAGCAAACAGGCTAAAGTAGTATTATTTCACTTTCTAAAGAAACAATAAACATTTATTTAATTTTTCAATTTCTCTGTTAAATCTTTAGGGGGTATATTCTAAAAATAAATAGCAGTATGTGCCAAAAATTAATGCACTCTGAGCGCAGAAAATGATTATACTACAAAAAAACATATGAGATCAGAAACCTTTTTTTATGTATTAAAAAAAAAATAATCGCGCGCAAAACATCTACATATTTAAAGTAATAAATTAACTTACACAAGCAACAGTAATTGTCATTAGGCAACAAGTAGTTGTCAGAATCAAGAATAAAATCAGAGAGTACGCATCTTTAAGAAGACCAGTGTACCTAGACATGTAAATGAAAATATATACACTTTTAATAAATCTCACGTAAGAAAATCTCATCTCAAGATATAAATAGTCTGAGATATAAAGTCATGCTAAAAGAAGTTTTGTTGTAACTTCTAGATCCAACAGATGGATCAATTTTGATGGGGCTTAAAATGATAGAAATTGTTGTTATTTTGTCGGGAAGAATAATCTATTGTACGAATTAAATTTAATAATCAAGTTGGGGTGGTTAACAAACTGCAAGAAATAATAAAATATACTAAATCGAAAGTCACATATCATCAAATGTTTAATGTATTTTATCGTTATAGAACCGTAATTTTACTGATAATAATAATTTTTGTTACACTAATTGATTTTATAAAAAAGACATTTTAAATGTCAGCAATCCTTATAGGGTATGTCGCTTGTTATAAAAATACATACGTAGATCATAGTTACTTAACTCAAAAGCAATTTGATGCATACGTGCAGCTTGTACCAGTAGTTCATTACGTGCCTTATTAAAATAGTTGCATTGCACTGCAGTTTTTATGCGATAGCTTGATAAAAATAAATTTATTACAAATTATGAAATATTATGTATATAATTTCTTCTTCGTCCTGCTTACCTAGTAACTTTAAAATACGCGAAACCTTGTAAAATGAATGCCATTTCAAGTCCTATAAAAGTGATGACGATTATCGCATCTAAAGACGCGAGTATTGAGTAAAGAACGTTTAGATGATAATAGTAAACATGCTGATCAATTAAATAATCTCCTTTTAAACTCATTATTCGCTCTTCTGTTTGATTCGTTGTCAAAGAAATCAATAATTGCATGACTGGTGGCAACACATATAAACAACCCACGGTATACATTACTAAGGCTAAAAATAGAAAATTACTTGTAAATAAAGCAAAACATAATCCTTCTAACTAAAGAGCCTCGGTATAATTTCGAAATATTGTATATATATTTTGTACCTCCAAGTGCAAGATAAATTATTCTCGCTTTATTAGCAAATTCCTCCAAGATTTTATGTTCAGCCTGATTTGGTAGTACTAATATCCAGTTTTCGGCTAATTTTTCATGTAACTTTTTCATCTTAAATGGCAAATAAACAAATGCATCAATATTTTTACACAAAAACTTTGTTTACAATTGGGTTTTAGAAAATGCTAAAAAAATCAAGTTTCGAGAGATAACATAAGACTTACCGACGATCACGCGAAAGAAAGTCCTATTTCGTTTACGGGTGAAGAAAGGTCCTACCTTGGAAAAAAATTTGTTGACAATTTTCATTTTATTCAAATTCAACGCACCAAAAAAATCCCTACTTGCTGTTGAAAATCAAAACGGAGCAAAGGGTTTGGCTGATTTGATTTGAATGGCAAGCAAGCGGAAAAAATCGAGTATAAGTTGCAGACAAATTTAAAATCATTGCGAAACAATTCATTCCGAGATCGGATCTTTTCAGCCGAAAACAAGCAACGAAATAGGACCTTCTTCCGCGCGATCGCCGATATATTATGGGCAACGTTGGCAAAACAATAAGTTTAACGAAGTTAATATACAATTTTTTTAGCATCGTCTTCTTTAAAGAATAATTTTTAGTATAGAAGATTTACTTTTTCCTCATTTGGCAAAATATACCAGTATATTATTAGATGTTCGCTTACAAAAATACTTTCTATTATACATTGCAAACAAGTGGCCATATCTTTCCCATAAAAAGTTTTTATACCCTTAACCTGATAAATTAAAATATGTTTTAAACAATATTCTTTGCATGAAGTATTGATAGTTTTATTTACCATTGGTGTGAGGTGCACAGATAATATAATGAACCAGCAACAGCGATGAAATATTTTCTTCCTCCGAGATTCATAAGGCCACACTCCAAGTAATATTTCTAACTTCTTCAAAATGTAAAAGGGTCGTTCATCAAAGATTTTACTAACCGACTCCATCTGCCTACTCTTTAGATCCATAATTTGGTGAATTCTTTGTACTAAGGTATGTACAATTATATTTTCTATTATAAAACTAGACTTAATTATAGATACAACTAAAATTATAGTAACAATAATTTATTTAATTGAAATTTGGAAATATTATAATTTACAATATAAGCGACTATTCTATTCTATTCAAATAATTGGTGTTTTCTCCCACTTTTTATTTGTTTAAAATTTCCGTAAGTTTTATAGGAGCTAAGTTTACCGCGAATTTTGAGTTTTTGATTATAATAATTTGGCTCTCTTTCTATTTTGGTGAGGTTTCAGAAAAATCAGTAATTTCCCGCGAAAGTTTACACTTATCGTGACGGCTCGTCTGCCGAATGAATACTGCGCGCATTCAAAAGCATTGAGGCCTACTATGGCCGAGTGCGTTTCAAATAATAATAATTAAGCGAGGTCACGTACGCGGAACTAAAAAAGTTTGCACTAGGATAATTTGCAAACTTTTTGTGGCTTTAATTATTTTCATTTTATTTTCGATACTCATATAATTTATTGTTATACTATACACGATTAAAAAACAAAATTTTACACATAGTATTAATGTATTTTATGTGCAACGGCTTATAATTTACACAAAATTTGTGTGAAATTTGTGACAATATGTGAGCAGTTTAGTTCCTCTACCTTTGGGTTCTACTCTGTTCTCAATAGAGTTAAGAGATTCTGGAACTCTTTGCCCAGTAGCGTTACATCTATCTGTC
>JAWWEN010032085.1:0-15159 GCA_035582955.1 Sycophila texana | reverse complement strand
CTTTGAGAGACCGTCAACTTTTTCGGAGACAAGTCTCCTGAGTAGGAATGGTGGGGGACTTCTAATTCGCGGAAAAATCCTTCCCCTCAAGAACATTTGCGGCCTCTTAGAGAGAGTGCACTGTATTTTAAATGTGTATACTTATTATATATTCTGAAACTGATTCGAGATAATTTGATTTGTATAATATGATATTTTAGAAAGATATTTTAGAGAAATACAACAGCTCTATGCTCAGGTAATAAGTGATTGATTTGTGTAAAAATGTCAATTTTTCAAATTTGATATGTAGGTCACATACCGAATACCTTCTTTTCAATGAAATGTCACTATTTCAATTCTATTGTAAATTGTACACTTCTCTTCAGTAAAAAAAAAACGAATTTTCATTTATTGTTTATCCACTTAAAATCCATTTTTTAAACTGTTTGTTAAACAAAGAAAAAATGTCCGAAAAATCTTTCCATGGATTGCAACAAATTATGCCAATTTCCAGTAAAGAAATTTTCTCCAAATCTTAAACAGTCAAAATTCCGTTGAAGTAAAGGAGTGTATGAATCAGGTCAACTTCACTAATTGTTCACTGAATGAATGCACACTAATTGTTCACTTGTTTCTGCAGAACCACCCTGACAATATCCTCGACAAATTTCAAATTTCACTAATTCACTCTTGAATAACGCGACATCAGTACCCCCCAGACAGAGTTAAAAAAAAAAAAAAAAAAAAAGAAGAAGAAGAAGGAAGCCCACATACGTCAAACGTACCGAGCACATTGCACGTCGTCGTAAAACCTCGAGACTCGACGAAGGGAGGGGTGAGCGAGCGGCCGCGACTCTCGATTACGCGCGCAGCGATTAAGGTCAAGAGCGCATCGACACCTCCTGAAATTATCGCGACAGGTCTCCCCGTTTCTCGAAAATCCACCGGGCGAATTTCGTGCACGCGAAGGTAAAGTGTACTGTGGGTGGTGGTGGGAAGGGGTGGGGGTTGATTTTGAAGCAGTCGACTGACGACGCCCGCGAAAAACTCGCCCCGCCGGGACGATATCATCGATTTCCGCGCGGACTCTACACTGCCATAAGCTCGAGCTTGCAGCCGGGGAAACTGCCCCCCGCGAAGATGTTTGAAGGTCGCCTTATGCGGTGACCCGCCGCGAGCTCGCGAATAAAGCTATCTGTGTTATATTTATACTTTGCTTTTTTTTTTTTGTTACAATTGGAATTTATTTTTTAGGTTTACTTGTTTATAATACTGATTTATTTTGTAGGTGGATACCACTTATTTTGGAATTATTACATAATTATTTACTGTTTAGAATTCATCTAGAAATAAAAATAATTTTTAGTCGTAAAGTGACGTTATTGAATCGTGACCAATTTTTAGAGCTAAAAACTTATTTCACTTACATTAAATTAAATAAAACGAATGTCTACTCTCATTCTAGTGCTTGATTAAAATTTAAAAACCTTTATCTTTTTTTTTCGTCAATAAAAATCGTTCAAAAAATTTAATTTGCAATTTCATCAGTATAGCTTTAATAAAAAACTGTTTAAAAAGTGTCTTTAACAAATTCCAATTGGATTTTTTTTTTAATTAGTACTTTATTGCAAAACGATTGAACAAAAACCCAGTATTGTTTTCACGAACGAGGCGCGTGCTTTAAAGTTTAAAATAAAATAAACAAGTACGCGATACTATAAAGTTGCTTTTAGATAAGGTGGTGGATTTTCATGTTAATAATTCTCACGGCAGAAAGGCAATAAAAAAAAACATTTTTTTTATTTTAAAAATAGCTCGTTAGTGTTATCATTATTATTACCAGAAATGATTTTACTTTCGCTATTACATCAAATCCAAATTGCTAAATTGATGTAATAGACGACGAGGGATGATAATTAGGTAGCGTAGTAGAATATTACTGGGGCGATAAAACTTTATTGCGAACAGAACACGGTGCTATTGTTGAACGAACTCGTAGGAAGCTAAGGTCTTGAATAGTTTCTGAATAGCATTTTCTTTTTCAATAAACCGCCTTGAATTGCATTGGTAATTTATTTATAGTTTTTAATCCAAATATAGCTACTAGTGCTAGTCTTCTAATATTGTAAATAGCCGCGGAGGTGTACTACTTTGGTATCTAATTTTTTTATCGATCCCCTTTTTTTCTCATGTTTTTAATGTTTTCTTTAGACTGATACAAAATATTTTAAAAAATTTTTATAAAAAATATGGTTCTGTTAATATGCATGTATTAAGGTCTGTTTATTTACTTATGTAAAAACTTAGAAGCAAATAGTATAGTAACTTGTTATAATGTATTGTTGTTTTAATTAGAAAATCTATATTTTATAACGTATTCTTGTTTTAATTAGAAAACCTATAACACATACGTACATTTTATGAAATAAATTAGGAGCAAAGACGTAATTGAGGAATTTTTATATCTGTAAAATTATGGAAATTTTCTCATAAAAATTTTCAGTGTAGCAAAGCTTCCCACGACATTAGTTCAGGGCATTTTTAATGATCTCGTAAATTTCACCGGAAAATTTTTTCGCTTCGCTATTATTAAATGAAATAAATAAAACACGCGATACACGCATTTTAATTTGATACATAAATTAGCATTTATGAGACACTAACTCTTGTTAACCCAAATATTTATTTAAAAGAAGCGAATATTGTACACTAACGAGATAAATAATTAATAAGTTAAAATAATAAATAATTAATCGTCACATTCATTATTCAAGAAAATACATTAAAAAATTGTTTACTACACGACAACGCAAATGAATTTAACTAAAACAAATTTTATTCCATTAATCGAAGCAACACATTTCATATTCCGGAATATCATTTGTTTTATCTTTCGTTCAAGTGCACATTAATTTCGTTCGATCGCAGAAATGCTTTACCTCCATTACAACAACCGAATATTTGGGCATAAAAGGCACCTCGAAAATATACATTTTAAACGTTATGTACATACACACGTAGCAGTAAAACATTCAAAATCGAAATGCATATTACATTTATAGACAACCTGCTCTATATTCTCCCACCCCTCGACAATTAAATGGGTGCAAATCTCGACGAGCGTCAAAACGAGGCGACCTTCGCAAATCTAAAAGCATGAAAATGAAAAAAAAAATATCCCAATCGCACGGAATGAACAAAAAAAAAGATAGAAGAAAGGTGACCGATCGAACGTCCACAAAAAAAATGCACTAGAAAGCATTCGAGTGAGGGGGCGCGAATGAGAAAAAAATAACAGACGTTCGCTCGCTGGATGCATGCACGCGGTCGAAAAAAAAACTGAACCACGAGAAACGATCCGGGAGGTGGTGGGAGTGGGGAAAATCCGGAGTCTGATTTAAGAGGCGCGTGTCAGGAGTGTGACAATGTGTACGTCATTCCGGTATGGAATGCCTGCCTCCATCGGAAAATCGCTTTTATTTTATAGAACTTGATGCGCGATATGAAAGCTCGTTTACGAATTTTCTTTACTATTGATCTCTGAGTACTTGTCGTTGTCTTTTTACTATGAAATGCACCTACACTTTTTAAAATTGTCCTACTTCCGTTGCCGAAAATAAAAAACTGAAAATTAAAAATTGCATGTATTTTAAAGGCTGTCAATGGAAATGGTATTTGGCCTATGGAGGAAGTTAAAATGAAGGATTTTTTTAGCCATTATTTAGCTTGTTTTAAGAATGAAGAGAGTAAAAGTATATGCAGTTACTACCTAAATAACAGCCTAAAAAGTTGGCCAAAGTTATTAAGAAGTGAGCATTTTAACCTGCAGTAAAGTGAAGTACGTAAAATAGTTAATGATAAGGTAAACCAACTTGAAAATCATTAACTTGAATTTTCCCGGAATTTCCTAGTTGTAAAACAAAACAGTACAATATAAAAAGTTTATTTGTATACTTTTATATCAAGTAAACAATTGATACAATAATATCAAATTCTATATCTAAAAGGTTAATAAATTCAATTTGTTTTTTTATTATTTCATCTTTTATACTGATCCCACGTGATTTTACACTTAAGTATTTATTAAAAATATACAGTGAAAAGTAGTCTGCAGTACTCCGTCATTTTTTACACTCTGAGACGTTCTCAGACGTAAAAATCAATTCTATTATAAATTTCTTACAATTTTTTAAACAAAATCTTCAACGAAATGAAAAATTGCCGGATTAACGTCCAAACCCACTTATGTGATGGAAAAAAAATACAGCTGCTCAGTATTCACGAGTCCGCGCGAAAGTCGTGCATTTTAATGGCTAAGTAGTAACAGTCAAATCCGGTCAGCCGCACGCTAAATTACACACCACTTGGTAGACGAAGTAAGTCGATTAATTAGTTAGCGAAACTTTTTCTTTCCTCCGGACTCTCCAAAGCGCTCCGGTTTCCCAGTCGAGCGGCGCGTAAAGTATACCCTTTTTTTTGCATTCTCCGAGCATACATATATACACACGCGGGAGCATTTGCGTGCATTTCTATAAAACGCAAAACAAAAAAAAAAAAAAAAGAATTTTTTAAATAATCGCAACAAACGCCGTTCTCTTTAGCCGTTTTTTCCTTTTCTAATGTGCATATAGCCGACGCGGTAACAATAAGTTTTTTAGCCTAATGAACTTTTCAAAGGCATCAGACTTGCGTCGTGCCAACAAAGAAGCCTGAACTCGAGCAGATTCCTGCCCCACTTTTCGGGGTTAGGCTGGGATTCAGTCGTGTAAACAGCTGGCACTGAAGCGTATTACGTCAAAACCCAAGGTGCGAGTGTACACCTTAGTTTCAGCGCTACTTTCTTCTTTCTTTTTCCCTGCAGGGCCTCTAACTCGAAAATTATTCTCCGCCAACTTCGCGCGCTTTGTACTTTAAAAAAGTTTTTTCCCTTTCAGATTTAGAGCTTCAAATTGTGAAGCAGGTTAAACGACTTCGCGAAGTTTCGGAAAAAGTTCGCTTCGCACTTTTTAGGAGAGACAGAAAAATATTTATTTTATGTGTGCATGTATAGTCTCTAAGCCCCTCGCCAGATTGATTCGCGCGATGCTGATTTTGCAAGTCTTAACTGCCTTGGGTATTTCGATATAGTTTGAGTGAGTTTGGATCAGAAACAGCTTCTATCTTGTTTATGACTTGCGCCTGATGCGAGAAACGCTTATGAGCTTGAATTGATCTAGAAACTCCCCATGGATTTACCTGTGTCTCAGTTATTTTAATTTTTAATAAATTTCTTCATAATATATTCTCTAAATTCCATTCAGTGGAATTTAACTACTTTCCAGTCCAGATCAGTTCATTTTCACTGGTTTGAACTAATCTGGACTGCAAAATAGTGAAAATGCACTGAATGATAGTGAAATGCCACTGAATGGAATTTAGAGAGTATACACGATTATGAAGAAATTATGTAATAATAATTCTCTCTTAAAAAAAGGATGGCAAGATGTTGTGAAGTATTTTAAAACGCGATTTAATTGGGAGCAATCTACCACCGTGAATAACGAATCGCATTAATTATATTATAAATTAAAAAAAAAAAAAATAGAAAAATAAATATTTTAGCTAAACCGTCAAATGAACTTTGCAGTTGATCGAGGGAGCTGCATAAATGCATCTACCAAGTTTACCTGGAAAACTACGTTGTATAAATTTTTAAAGCACCGGGCAAATGCAAACTTTTGAATTAAGAAACTGCACAAAGGGAGTAGAGTGTACTGCGCGCAACTTTGTCTTTAACGAAACTTAGTCTAGTTTAATCTAAGTTAATCTGGGCTATAGTTCAAAAGACACATTTAACTCCTTTTACAATAAAAATAAATGCGGTAAGTGATAAGATTCAAGCAAAACTCGACGACTGCGTTGGTTAATTACTGCAGCTTTTCGAGCAACGTGCCACTTTCGTAAAGCTTAACGGCTACTCCAACGAGTGCATAAAAAATTATTTTAAACAAACACTTCGTAAAGTAAGCCAAATTTTAAAGTACATGACGTAAATAATTCCTGGTTTATAAGTAATCTACGTCTTCGAGTTCCTCGCGACGTTTTCGAGAACAGTGAAAGTACCGAATAAATAATTCAGTTTCAAAATAATCGTCAACATCTTACTTCATTTTCTAAAGTGCACATGCATAAGTCAAGATAAGTCAAGATTTTGCACTAAGCTACAATCCAGTATTTTACTTTCTCGCAATTTATGCACGTGTCGGAAGTGTTTAACTTTCCATTTGCTAAAGTCACGTTCATACTGTCGAATTGGAGTGTATAATTAGTTTTCGAAGTTAAATTAATAGATTTTATGATTTGGTGATATCTTTTTTTAACGAGTTTAAGGCGAATCGCTTTTTTTTTTTTTTTTTTTTTAAAGAAAAACAATATTTATTCTAGCAACTTAGGAAAAGTAAACCATGCATGCGAATATTAAACAATGCCCTGGCAAAATTATTGTTGCTCTCATTGTAATTTGAATAGGCAGTGGCTAAAATGCCGGTCATTAGGGTATTACTGTATTAGAGACGGATTATACACGGTCTTACGCTACAGTGACTTAATTCATTCCGTAGGAGTCCATAAATTAACATTAAAGCAGAGAATTAACTGCCTCACTCTTTTAACATTTTACGAGCTGCCCGATATTGAACGCACATTTTAATAACAAAGAAACGCAATGAAAGTTAATTATTATTGGACTCCGAAGTCATAATAGAGAGTTTGTGGGTAAAATTATAGTAAGAATATAAATCCAGTATATATTGAATATTTATATTAAATTTATTTATCTTAATTCAATTTTCGTGTAGACCATTACTTACGGAACTCGTAAATATATTATGATTGACTCTGATTATCTTATACTGTATAAGAGAAAAAATATATGAATATTACTGCTCTAAAATATGATATACATTAAAGACAGAAATTAAAAATTTGTTAAATTTAAAAATTATTCGTTAACTGCAGGTATTCAGAAAATTAATGAAATATTCTTTAAGATTTAAAGAATAAGCATGTATTTGTTTGTAACATTTATGCATAAATTTAATTTCAACGAGAACCTAAAGTTGCAGTTATTGTTTTTTTTTTTTAAATATAATAATAATTATAATAAACCTGAGTGAATTAATAATACAACAAACGCTGCTATTGACAAATTATAAAGTACTGAAAAAAGTAGCTTAAACAGTTTATTTTGTTTGGTTTTTCGCAAGAATGGGCTATAAATTATAAAATTCTCTGGATACTTTACGTAACGGTAGCAAGTATAGAGTCACTTTTATGGAACTTTCGAAATATGCGGTATCAAACTTATAAGGATTTTTTTCACAACTAAAGTTTGTTCAAACGAAATTTTTTACATTATCCTATCTTTAAAATTGCAGAACCTGAATTATGCATCGTCCATTGTGCACACAATTTGTTAAACCAAGAAAGTCTTATTCTTACTAAATTATTTACAGAACAATTGTTAACTTATGGAATATTTTGCGAAGTTTTAAACATTGTAGAAGTAAATTTTTTTTTACAAAAACCTTCGTTTCTAAATCAAACGAAACTTCATTCAAACGAATGTTGCAATAATTCAATAGAATTCCGATGAATGAAATTTTGCAAGCCAATTAATAACTCAATTTAAGTTGACTTTCAAGTCAACAGCAAAAATGTGCAATTTTATAAAAATTATTGATTAGAACGTAACGATAAAATTATATTCTTGAAATAATTAGAGCTTCGATATAAAAATCTAAATTGAATTGGTGTAATCGTACTAATCACACCAATGACATATATTTTTATTTCAAGAAAGGAATTGTTTTAATACCTTTCAATCCGATAATTTTTTGAAACTTCGAATTTGCTTTCGCAGCACGTGCAAATAATCTATCGTTTCGTACTCCCAAAAATCGTACAAATGCACTGAACTAATCCAATTAAAGGTAACAAAATAAAAATACTTTTAAAAATTCGACGCACCAGCCAAAGAGAGGCACACGTGAAATGCAATTTGAGAAAATTATTACCTCGCTTCTTTCACTCTCTTTTATTTCCAGAAGTCGACTAAAAAAACGTATCCACTCGAACGTAAGAGCAACAACGGACTAAAAAGGGCTCAATTCGGAGTGCCATTCCGAGTCGGCGAATTCACGCACTTTCGCGTGTGTTCTTTTTACGTCATACCATACACGCGCATCCACACGCCAGACCCAGTTCTCTCTTTTTCTTAGCGCCGACCAGCAAAATATAAATCTCGAAAGTTTCTCCAATGAAGAAAAAAAAACACTCCAAAGATCGTGGAAATTTGTTGAAACCGAGGGAGAAACTAACACTCTGTTAGAGACTTTCGATCCAGTGGAGTGAACTTTTCGGCTGATTTATAGAGACCGTCGCTCTTCGTTTTACTTGAAAAATTAATCGTTGCATGAATGTATCGCGGATATTGGGCTTAAAATATTTAATGAGCTAATTTCGTTTTATGAATGAAGAGAGTCACCGCTATGCCGTGAGTTTTTTCAAATTTTTACGGAGCTGCAGGAATTTTTCTCACTTCGAGCAACTAATTCTAAGACTTCTTTTCTTTGTTTTTTTTTAAGCGAATTCTTTTCTGCTATCTACTAAATGGGTTTTACAGCGGCATCAGTGGGTAGATTCAGAAACTTGACTGATTTATACTCCGCGATAATTTGAGCGAAGAATATACTTCAATATTTACGCTTTTGTAGTTGAATTGTTTACCCGTTACGTGTTAATAAAGAATTCTTATAATTCATGTCAGAAAAAAAATGCTATCGATATTAAGAAGGCTTATCGTTCACTGGGAGAGAGTCGAGTCTCCAGATCAAGAATTTCACTGAAATTGTGGAAGATATGTATATGAATCGTGAATGAAGTCTCAATTATAGATACTAATGCTCAATAGTTTTGTGTTTGGAAAATAAAATAGTAATTATGTTAAAATACTTGATAAACATTGGTTATATTGTCTACAAATATTCCCGATTTAATTAAAAGTTAAAGTGAAGAAGTTATAACTGAAACCTTATAACATTAAAAAATGTCAATTCTATTCTACGACTACGATAATTGAAGACGAAGATCTTAAACGCATTAAAAAAGAATAGTAGTTAAATTAGAAAAAAATGAGCAGTTATTTGTAACAATGTTTATTTAACCTCTCCTTTCACTAATTTAACCTCCAACTTTAAAATTATTATTGAACATTAGGCTATAAAATTTGGGCTTCTTTTATTTCCGTATCTATGAAAGCATCTCCCATAATTTAATTGAAATTCACGATTCGGAGATCTGGCAATCTCATAGTCAGTATTCTGAAAAAAAGAAAAAGAATATCGATGTCTGTATTCTTATGCAAAAATGTTCCATATATCATTCTCGCCATACAATTATTATTTATATCTAGTAAGCGAAGTTTCCCAAAAAGTTGAATTTTCATAATTTTTTAATAAATGTCAATTTCGAGGCAGAGAATCAAATGAAAATTTTTTATGCTGAACTCCGTCTTGATTCAATTATTAAAAAAAGATATTGATATTTTATATTTTAGTTTTAATTATAAATGATCATATTAATCACATCATATTAATTATAAATGATCATATTAATCACATCATATTAATTATAAATGATTATTCATATCTAGTGAATATTAAGACTTTACTATCAGTATTCTATCATCACAAATAATTTAATAAACGTGCGCTTCGATTGCCCAATTGGGTTGACAGAAGAGATACTACGAAGAAGAAATGCAGAAGTAGTCAACAAAAGTAATTCATCCATTAATCAACGAGTAGGTAAATTCATCAACTCCCTCAACTCCGCACAATACCGATAGAACTATTTCACTCAAACTACCATGAGGGCAATAAAAATAAGTCGAGTACAGTAAAAAAAACCACAAAATCCCCGTGTCGAACAATCGATCATCCACCAAACTTGTCCCATCAACTTCCCTCATATCCCGTCAGCTCATCATATCATATTAATTATAAATGATTATTCATATCTAGTGACTATTAAGACTTTGTTATTAGTATTCTATCATCACAAATAATTTAATACATGCGCTTCGATTGCCCAATTGGGTTGACAGAAGAGATACTACGAAGAAGAAATGCAGAAGTAGTCAACAAAAATAATTCATCCATTAATCAACGAGCAAGTAAATTCATCAACTCCCTCAGCTGCGCGCAATACCGATAGAACCATTTCACTCAAACTACCATGAGGGTAACAAAAATAATTAGTTAAGGACAGTAAAAAAAAAAAAACACAAAATCCCCATGTCGAACAATCGATCACCCACCAAACTTGTCCCATCAACTTCACTCATATCCCGTCAGCTAATCACACATCCCAATGCACAAGAAAGAAAACAAAGGTGACGCCGGGGTTAAAAAGTCGCCGTCGCCTCGTAGACTCACACAGTAAACGGCCCCCGATGTGTCCGCCTCGCGCGACGCTGTACGCGATCCCGTCGGCGGCGTTGCACTTCCTCGAGCCTTCGCCGCCGCGAGACCGGGGCACCGAGCGCCTGCGGCCGACAGCGACGAGATCAGCCACGGAGAGGGACGCTGGAGATCACTGGCTGGCGACTCCTGGACGGCGGATGGCGCTAGGCGCCTCCTTGGCGGCTCATGCTCCTCGCGGCCTCAGCGGCCCCCTCGGCCGCAGGAGCGCCGGGGAGTCGCGCGGCGGGCCGGGACCGCTGCTCGTCGTGGCTGATCGATTAAACGCATCGGGGGAGTGCAGTGCGCGGCTGCTCCTCTCTCTCCGCGCGCTACGTGCACCACGCTCCCTCCGGCCCGGCCGATTCCCACCGCGACTGGGAGAGAGAGAGAGAGAGAGAGAGAGAGAGAGAGAGACGGAGAGGGAGAGTGGAATCCGCGAACGCGTGCTCCGGAGGCGTAAGCGGGACCCTCGGCACTCTCGAGGCCACGGGGGCTGGAGAAGAGAGGGAGAGCGCGAGCGGAGATGCACTGCACACTCGGGCTCGCGCGCGCGACCCGACCGAACTGAACTGGCGCGCCGCCCCCCCTGAGGCGGCCGCCGAGCTCTACGTGCGCGCGCGGAGTCGGGGGTGGGGGGGGTGTACCCCCTACTGGCCTCCCCCCTCGCGAGCGCGAAGAGGGGCAGAGGATGGCCGCGCAGACCGGGCGGCAAGGAGAATGCACTTGTACATCCGCGAAATGTGAGGGGGTGAATTTTTGGTCGGCGGTGGGGGGGTGTAAAAGGTTACGGGGTTCGCGGCTGCGGCGAGCTGGTGTGCTGGAGATTCTTTTAAGGGGCGCGAGTTCGAAAATGTTATTTTTTGAGATGATGAGGGATTTTGCGGGTGGCTTTGTTTTTTCTGCGGGGAGAGTTGATGTAGAGAGCAGTGGAGTAGGATGTAAGAGAGACGGGGATAATGGGTGAGCACGTGAAAGAGTAAAAGTTTTCGAAGAACAGAGTGGGGTGTACAATTCGTAAGGCAAAATTGACTTTTTTTTTTTGAACGGAGGGTATTTCATACTTATAGGGGTTGAAGACCAAGTTTAGGTCATTTCATTGCGAGATTTCGGTCGAGGCTGTAGACCAAGTTTAGCTCATTCATTACGAGGTTGTGTGTTGGAGTCTAAAAAATACTGGCAAAAAAGGCTTTTACACTGGAGTTTAATATGTGAAAAATCTTATATCAACCGGTTCTTACATTTTTATTGAAATTTCCATATCGAAAATTATAATGCATTTTGTACGATTGATGAATTCATGGTTTCTAAATACTTCACTAGGTAAATTTAAAGAGTAGTTAAAAGAAGAAGTCAACTTCATAAAGGAAATGGGCTTATTAGTAGAATTGTCGTTTTTATGCAAACTTTTTATGCACCTTTTTAACATTTAAATAAGTATTAGAAAATAAATTAAATTTTTGTAGTTCTTTAAAAAAATAAAATAATTTATTAATGAAACTTTTATTTTATTTGTAATGGTAAAACAATAGATCAACTGCTCAATCAATCATGTACGAAAACTGATAATCACGTTGACGCTTTCACGGGATAACGCTGGTTAACGATTTGATGATCTGCAGAATGTGAATTTATTATTAAATTATTAAATAGTTTTATAAAATTGTAGATCTTTTTTTTCATATAAGCCAGTGAACAAACACATTATTTTATTTATATTTTTTACAAGTCAATTATGCCAACCCGTGAGCTTATATAAATAATGATAATATAATTATAATTATATGTTCACCCTTATTTTTCCCGAAATCCTCTTTTTTAATTTGTATGCAAACGCACGTTCCTTGTTTATAATTAATTCTCATAACAAGTACAATTTCAAATATACATATCTTAAAATAAACTATATTTCTTTATTAAAAAAGATAATTTAAAAAAATTCCCAATCCACACAAGACCCAAATGCACATTCTAAAAAACAACTAAAGTGCCCGAATTTTCATTAACTAAACTAAATAAAATAGCACAACACGACACCAAAATACAAAATAAAAAAAAAGTGCACTCATCGTCAGTACTGCAGCACCTACTAATGCCATCCAAAACAAAAGGCCTAAAAAAAGCTCGACGCAAGGAGGAAAGAATCAGTGCAACGCAAGGAGAAACTGAGAAGACAAGGCAAATTAAGTGAGAATAATGAATAAGAAGAAGGGAGGGGAGAAAGGGCGCCGTTGAGCAGCGAGGCGCGTAAGGCTGACCGAGCGCTGACTCGCACCACTGGCGAGCGCGCCGCCGCGCCCTTGGCGCGGATTGATCGATTTTTAGCGACTTGGATCGCAAATCCTCAACTCCCAGACCACTTTAACGCGAGGAAATGCTTTTTAATAAGTGTTTGAGTCTTCCTCTTCTTCTACATTCTCTATTTCTTATTTTTTTCTTCTTCTATTTCCGCTGCTTCTCACTTTTTTCTTCTAGTTCTTTTGCTTCTTCTTGATTATTGCTGTTAAAAAAATAAAGTAAATGTAAAAATACTGTTTTTTTCTTTGCACAGAAGTCTTAATTGAAAAGATTCAGAAAAAATGTTTATTTAAAAAAAAAAAATTTAATTTAAACATCACAATCGACGGAGTCGTAATGTGGGTCTGAAAAGGTAAACTGCTTATTTTTTTCTTCTAATTCTTCTGCTTCTTATTTTCGAAAGATGGACGTTTCTCATTTTTTATTTTAAATTAATTTTTGAATTGTTTTTATTATATAAGTGTCATAGTCTAGCCATAACAATGACGAAGTAGAAGATCTACTGAAAATCTCAGCTAACTTGTTTTCAGTAGTTCAAGATAAATAATAAAAGAAAATATAATTATTTCAGACCTTTTTGTAGTTATAGTTTTCAGACGGTGATTATATAGAACATAATATTGGTTTTATGTAAGTTTTTAACAAATATAAAGTTTGTTTTTCTTTTCGTTTTTTCTTCAGATTTACTGAAGCCAAGCACACCTCTAAATAGTTAAAATACCTAACTTCGTTAAAGCGCATATGTAATTTATGTCCTCGTAAAGCAAGTTTCAGTGATAAATTGCGAAAATTACGGAATCACCTTTCCGACGAAGCTATCAGGCAAATGGTGAGCCTAATTTGCGCATGCGACTCCTTACTTGAACGACGGCGTTTTAGTGAGGCGTCGAACGATTAGAGTAATTTACGAAGTCATTGAATGTCCAGTTTTAAGGCGAGAGCTCCTCGAGATTCATAGTTTAACTCATCTGCTTTTCAAATGAGCAAATGCCAAGAAATTATGGTTGAGCATCAAATTTGTTTTAAAAAATATGCTGAAGGTATTATACTTTCTAAATAAATAAGAAAAAATATTTCTATAAACATTTCACAGCTTTTTCATAATTAAAAAAGTAAATTATGAGTCATTAAAAGGTATTCTTTTAAACAGAGAAACAGCTTCCCTAAATCAGATGTGATTAATAAGACTCCGCCGTTTAAGCGTCACATTCATACCATCTCTAAATGGCTGATATTTCAAAGGGACTCTGAGCAAACGGGAAGTTCTGTTGGGCGTTATTTTCAGAGCAAATCATTTCTCGCGTTTACTTTGGTTGATTTTTAGATTCAAAGATTTCATTTTTGGTTGTCCTTAAAGATGGTCGAAATTGTAATTCACATAAAACAGTGCATACATCACAAATTTTGAGATGCAAATCTATATTTTTTTCATAACATTCAAATATCAACTTTTCTTTGAATTTCAAGGAATATTTTATTTTGTACTTTAAATACTTCCTGAGGAAATTTTTAAAACATTCAAAGTGAATCGAATTTAATCTTTATTGGACATAAATTATTACTCCGTTTGATCTCAATATCTTATTACAAGAACATGCATGAGATTAAAAATAAATTCAACTGCGTAAAAACAAGTGATCCCTGGGTAAACGTTTGGCAGATCGGAGGAAAATGCGCTTCTAAATTAACGCCTGTTTGAAACGCATTACACACTTATTAAAAATGAATTGATGTAATAAAGGCCTAAATGACCGTATAAAGGAGAAAATGGAAAATTGGGGTGTAATGTCGTTAGCATCAATGTATTTGGAATAATTGATCCCCCCTAAGATCAATAAAGTTTTATTGCACCCAAACGATCATTCCGTTCAGCTTTAAGGTTCAACTCCTGTTAGAGAGTCTAAAATATTGAAATAATCTCAGCAAGAAGCTACCTTAAAAAAATTTCATTAAATTTACTTGACGCGTGACAAAGCTGAAGACGAAAAAATAAATATTTTTCCGTATAACTGGCTCACGCAGAAATTTAGATATTTTTAGAAACCATTGTTCATTTTATTTTTTAGCTTCTTTTTCGAATTGTTATTTAAATATTCATACTTCAGGTGAAAATACACTATAAACTATAGAAAATCAAGTAAAACAACTTAGTTAAGTAAATCTGCAAATGTGAAATTCACTCGAAAAATGTGAATAGTAACATTATTCAAGTGAATTTCACATTTTCAGATGTAGGATACAAAGTTATACACTAGTTTACTGAAAGAAATGTTTTAGTACTTTTTGCTAATTTTTTTATTTTGTTCACTGAGAGAAATGTCTAGTAAAAATTACTATGCTGTATACACGGAGAGAATGAGTAAGTAAAAATTGCCAACCG
>JAWWEN010032054.1:0-15164 GCA_035582955.1 Sycophila texana | reverse complement strand
AAGATAAATTGCAAGAAACAGTGGGAGATAACTTATACCAAGATCTCTGGTAAAATCACTCAACGGGGAATAGCCAGCTTTCCATTAGCGGAGTACATCGGCGGGCCGACTCTCGATGTGTGACGCACGTCGGAACTTAGCTCTCGCGAAGACGCGAGCAATCAGCCTGAGAGGCTGGGCTGTAAACGCCTACGTGGTTTGAAACGTGTTCGTAATATTATGTCCTCTTCTTTTTGGTCTGTTAACATTTTGTGGGTTAAAATTAATTACCTATCTTGGTTAAAAATATAGAAACGTTGAAATGAATGTTGAAAATCAACGTTGATGATTAAAATCACGTTGATAATTAAAATTCGTTGACGCGATATTAAAAATCACGCTAATGATTAAAAATCACGTTGATGATTAATATCACGTTGATGATTAATATCACGTTGATGATTATAAATCAACGATGAAGATTGAAAGGCAACATTCGACGTTGATAATTCCTTCATTTTATTTAAGTGTCAACATTTATTCAACTTTTGTTTTAAATTTTCTGTAAAAGTTAATCTTCGACGATAACTTTCAACGTAGATTTCAACATTTCCTTAAGCATTTACTCTCAATGTGGAAAATCAACTGTAAACATCAAGGCTTACAACGAATTTTTAAAAAATGTTGTAATCAATATTGAAAATATTACAATGCTCGTATTTTCAGTATTTTCCGTGAGGTTGATCGTAAAACCACCATATGTCAGTTCCGACAAAAAGAAGTCCCATGAAACTGTATATATTAATTCATTACACATTTCTACTGTGCACTGAATTAACATAGAATTTGTATATCATTCTATTTTTATCCACGAAATATGTTAATTCTTTTAACCGCGTCTATACTACCCGTCGCCTCCCCTCCCTTCCACTTCAGACGGCGCGCTTCAGTTTTATTCTCTCTCCATATACCCTCCTCGAATCTTTTGTCTCCCATTCCCTTTTTTTCGCGACACTTTTATATTCGCCAGCAAAGAGGAGCGCGATCGATGCATAGGCGCGCGGTGCTGTCGCAGTTTATGGCGGGACGACGTTACATCGCCAGGAAATACTTTGCCCGAACGCGATTCGCATAAAGTGTGCGGCCTAAAACCGCGGGGCTCTATATATACGCGAAATCGTGGCGATGCGCCTCTCTCGTGCCTCCCTCCACCGCATCACGCGGCAGAAGCACTCTCTCCGGAGTTTGCGCGCGAGTTAGGCTTTTGTCGGAATACTGCAAAGTTTGGTGTATTGCGCGGGCGAACAGATCCGTCTATTCGGTATAATATTCAATACAGCCACTCGAATTAATCTTATTCCTGCGAAGTTTTAAGTGATTTAACGTTGGAATCGTTCGGACCTCGGGTAAAATATGATAGGATTCACGTAATTCGCTTAATGCATTCAAAAATCTTATTACGAATCGGCGGGAATCTCAAATGAATTGCCATTGACTTGATTTAAAAGGATCATTATCCGGTTACTTGAGTATTAATCTTAATTTACTTGATCTCGAATTCTCGGGTAGATAAGTTGATTAATTTATTAGCTTCTTTTAATTCTGACGGGTTTTAAAGGCCATTGCTCATATTTTATTGTCATTGACAAACTGTCAGAAGTTATTCGATTTTTACATATGCATTCATAATGAAATAATAAAGGGTATTCAATTCATTTTTGTATTACAGAATATGTGAACAAGTAATTCTATATGAATATTGAAAATTCACGGAATTTTCGATTCATTTATTTCCAATATTTTACTGAATGTATAGGGTAGAACCTACAATAGTGCTTAAATTTATCTGACACATTTGTCACCAAGTGAACTCTGAATGATGTATATCAGTAACAAGTCACTGTCTTATCTATCATTTTTATCCATAAATCATGTTAACACTTGAGTGACTAGATATCTGAAGAAGGATAATATTGGAGGGTCCACTAATCATCAAATATTTATAGCTAATTCTCTTTTTAAAAAAATTATGACAGGATGTTTTAAATAATTTTAAAATGTAATCCGCATTGAAAGATTAATTTTCAATAAAATGGCACCGAAATTCAGAAATTTTTTATTAAACTGTATTTAATATTTTAATTTGATTAATTAAGGGTTTTGTTTGCATTTAATATCTCGAATATATTAATGAATGATATTAATTAAGTTTTAAACATTTTTTTAAATACACTGATAAATTTCGCTGACAATGCACATGAAATGTAAATAATGTTCTGATTGACTTTCTATAATAAAAAATTTGATCATGCAAAGCGCGGAATTTAAAAAAATCATGTTAGTATTTTAAAAATCAATATTCTTTCAAAAACCATTGTAGGGTGTAATGACACATTTGAAATTTGACGAAGTAATTGGATTGATTAAAGGATACATTTTCAGTTGAATGGTCGTGCCAAAATTTAAAACGTTTGAACACATATTTAATATTTGAATAATGTACACCGAAATTTACGTTTATATTTAAATTTCATTAATAGATTAATTAAAAAAACATTAGTATTTAAATTCTATAATTATTCCAAAATTTATTTTAAATGTGTGTATTAATAAAATGTAAATGCTATGCTCATTGATTCTGCAGCCTCAAAATTTCGAACGTGCGTAGTGCTGGTATTTAATTAGTTCATTGATTTTCTACAAATTGTGCGCTTAATATCATTTATAACAACTGTAAATTAGTGATAACAGTTTTGTTGCATTAAATATAATTAAAATTTTAAATAATTCTGGAAATTGTAATTATTAATAATTCAAACAATCCCTTGCCAATCTATGTAGGATTACTGGTTTGTCAATTTTCGTAAAAATGCATTAAATGATATATACATATCGTGGGGTTGGCACTAAATCATACAATATTTCAATAATTTAATTAATATTATCAAAGGGCAGTGAATGCCCGCTGAAATAATAAATAAATTATAGTAAATTCTTTTAACAAGATTATTCAACTGAATATAAACTAAATCATTTTCCATATAAAATGAAAAAACGAAATTCCATTGAAATATTCTCTCTACCACTTTCATAACTATAAATGATTAAGCTAATCAGCTTAGATACAAATCACCTAATACCTATATATTCCAGTAGTTTATATACAAATGCCATAAAACCAATCACCCCTAAAACCATATCTAGAACCATATACAAAATTATCAAATCAAGCACAAGCCATAAATATATAAACCCTCGGAGCGAAACAAATTCCTCAAAAATTTCTTCCAAAAAAAAAATAAATAAATAAACGAAAGAAACAGAACAGAAGAAAAAGAAGAAAGCACAAGCGTAAAGCGCACGTCATTTACATAAACCGTTCCATTTTATCAGCACAATATAAAAGTACATTCGCCACCGCCCTCATCCCTCATCGTACAAAACCGACGCGTGAAGTGCGCGACGCGAAAGACGCCCCTGCCTACGGGGAGCAGGGGCTGGGGCGCGACGGGAAAAACATATATCCAGCCTCGGCGGGCGCACGCACGCTCGCCCATATCAATCGTCGGGGCTCTAGGCCACTCAGCGGGGCAAACAATCGGAGCGCGTCGCGGCGGCTCTCCCTTCGCCTCGCGCGGCGCATTGTGTCCCTCAGCGCGAGACGTCGCCGGGGTATAGTGTATCGAGAAGCTGCGCGTGATATTGGCACGAATCAATAATGCGCGGGCGGCCGTGTCGACGTGTGTGCCGAGGCACACCGACTCCTCCCCAGACTTCGTTAGTCGGAGTGACGTTTAATAATGACCCCGGCGCGTGCTCTCGCCGCCGGTCGAAAGGATTCGACAGTTCGAACGCACGTCCGCTATACCCTTCGACACAGAAGTCCCCTTCCTCCTCCCGCGCCTACTTTTTTCGGCGTATACGTATTATATACTTCAGCCCCGGTATTTTCGGCTCGTCGTCGAGCAGCTCCTCCAAACCCCCGCCCCTACGGCGTACTTTTTCGGCTTTATTACCGCAACGCGTTGGGGTATAATGCTCGGCTTTTATCAAAGGCCAGGCCGCGGGATCTCTTTTTTTTTTTTTTTTTTTTTTTGACGAGCGCGGGGAACAACAAAGGGACGCGCGGTCACACCCATACACCCTCCTCTCACTTGTACACACGATAAATATCGTTTCGCCAAATTACTCGGGCCCTGCCTTTTTTGGCTAGCGCTCGAGCAATTCGTTATTCCTCTCACTCTCTCCCTTACTTTTTTTTCTCTCTCTCTCTCTCTTTTACTCTCTTTCTCTCTCGCTCGCTCTTACTCTCCTCCTCACACTCAGTTTCTCTCTCTCTCTCTCTCTCTCTCTCTCTCTCTCTCTCTCTCTCTCTCTCTCCTCTCTATTTATCTATCTCGGTCCTTCACTAGGTCGCCTTTTTTTAACAAGCTTTGGAAACGGCCGGTGCTCGTTGTTTGTTTTTGCTCTAACGCCGTGTCTGATGCCCGCTGCGCTTTTTTCGTTAGCGTAGCATTTTTAATGCGTGTTAGAAATATTGCCGGTGTTACTTTGTGCATGCATATTTCATGCGCAGCGTCGCGGATTTTCTCTACCAAGGGGAAATACGAAGAATGCGCGACTTTTATTTATTTATATCAGAAGGAGGTGGTATACTTTTAACCTAATTAACTTTTTATGCGATAAGATTTTTTTATAGTAATTTAATGCCTTTGCGTTGCAATTTTAAGTGTGCACATCAAAGGTCGCACTTTTTTCACTCTTTCAATGTTTTAATTTGATAGTAAGTAGAATGTTTTCCTTTTATCAGGTAAATAATATTTTTAATAAGTTTAATGTCTAAATCTTGAAAATACTAAAAAATCAGGATTTGTCACTCGTATATAATAAATAAAGAAAAAGTAAAATAATCTTTCTAAAAAATGTCTAACTTTTCATTTTATAGAGTGATATTTCAATTTTCATCATTCAAACTGATGGTGTCATAATAAATAAACCTTAAATTTTTTAAATTAAAGTACTATTCACATGACACGTAGTATGTGAAATTTCATAAAGATCTATTAAAATGATTTAATATTCCTTTTCCCCAATAGATGAAACGTAGACATTTTTTTTTATTTTTTATCAAATTATCTGATTGTTATATATAAAACTCATGAATTTCACAGCTCCCATTCATTCCATTCTTCCATCTTTTTTATAATAAAAAAAAAAAACAAAGAAAAGAAAAAAAAAGCCTGTTAACGTTAACGCGTGAAAGTCCTGAAATATACAGCGCGCGATAAAGCATAATGAAGGCAATTAAAATAAGAACAAACATAATAATATAAATTAGTCGTTCGCTGAGGCCGCGATTACAGTGAAACGAACCCGCGTCCCTTTTTTTTTAAATAAAATTTACCAGGGGCTCCACTACTAACACACTCAAAACGGGCCGCGCAATTATCTCTGATTTATGCTCCTTGAACCGAGGCATTCGACGCATTGTTGCCTCTCCCCTCCCCCTCATATACGACATTTCGCGCAATTATCTCGGCATCGCTCCATTAAAATCTTTTTAAAAAAAAGGAAAGAATATAAGAGTAAAAAGAAAAAAAAAGAAAAAAAATTGCTCTCAAGAACGAAGAAAGCGTCTACCTTCCTCGTAGAAAAGCTGCCCCCGCGCTCGCGTCTCCATTCTCCCCCGGCCAGATATATTGTGTCCATTGTGAGGAATTCTGAGGAGACGCGGAAGCGCGAAGGGGCCCCGGCGGAAGCGAGAGAGAGAGGCGCGCCCGGGCACGGCCCTTATTACTCCCGGCGCGGCCCATTGTGCCGGCGGAAAGTGGCGCGATCGCGTAATCGAGATCGGGATCGAGCGCCCGGTGTGCACGCATTGACTCTCGCGGAGTCATACGCGGAGTGAAAACGCGGCGGCGGTGGCTCCGGGAAAGTGGCTGCGCTTTGGTACGGCGTATCGATTTCTGCAGAGTGCTGCACACAGAGAGAGGAGAAACGCAGGCGGCGCACGCCCCTCCGACAAAGAGCTGCGCGGGACTATCAGGCAGCGCTGCGAGAAGTCCGACGGTGGGCTGGAGACGAGGCTATTTACTGCTCTGTCAATAAGTGCTCGCTTTGAGTATAAACAGAATTTTCTTTCTTTCTTTTTTTTTTTTTTTTTTAAATTGAGTTCTAGGTTTTCAGAGAGCCTTGGGGGTGGAGTGGTGATCGCTGGTATGAAAGCCTTTTGAGGGGCTAGAGAAATGTTTGCTACGGTCGTGTTAAGGAGAGGAGCGGTTTAGTAATGAGATATAAAGTTCAAATTTTATTTTTAACTATGGTTTTACGGATTCGTTCGTTGTTCGTTGTTGAAGCTGATTTTTAGAAATAATTGTGGTTTTTATAAGTGAGGCTGTTATATTATAGTTTAAAGGTATTTGAAAGTGTTTTTTTTCTGAAATCTATATGAAAAGAATGGAAAAAAATTCAGAGCAATGTTTTTGTATATTCTAAATTATGTAAGCACTAAAAACTGTGAAATAATGACGCTTTAATGATATTTCTCTTATACACGATGTATAAGCTTGATTCCTTGATTCCTTTAAAAAAAATGATACTTCAAATTTCAATACGAGGCTTCAAAACGAATATTCAACTTATAACACATTTCATGAGAAAAGCTCTTCAAATCCTCATCAAATGAAATAAGTACGCACATTAATAAAAGTCAATATACGCACTCGCATCGAATAGAAAGAATAAAAAAAAAGGAGAAAGAAAGAGGCCAACACTTCTTCCGCAATAAAAGTCGACCGATAAAAAATTGGACTAAAATCTCTAAAGCGAGAAGAAAAAAAAAAGAAATTCTTATAAAAGCATATCGATTCTCGCCGTATATCCGCCTCACAGTCGCCCCCCAGTTCGCCTTCTTCCGCACTCAAAGAGCCCGGCCGTGCATTTTCCGCGCGCGACCGTCATTTGTATGCGAACCCTACGATTTTCAGAAAATTGCCCGCTTAAACAGTATAATAACGAGCTGTTTTCCTAACCGCGCCGCGAGGTGCATACGTCGTCGCACACCTCGCCCACTGCGCAGACTCACCGCCAGCCCCTCGCTCAAATCCCCCGCGTCGGCATTTACAATTTTCATCGGAATTGCGGAATTGCGTCGACTTCTCTCTCTCTCTCTCTCTCTCTCTCTCTCTCTCTCTCTCTCTCTCTCGTCGTGACGCTTCGTTACCCTCCTCCTTCTCCCCTCCGACCGCCTCACTTTATTATCGTCGTTTATCACGAAGATTTCAGCTTTCACATGCGGAGGCGGACACCGGAAAAAAGGCGCTCCCCCCACTTTAGCACTCAGTCCGTGGCAACTTCGCAGATGATAAGCGCGTCGCATAAATTAAATCGCAGCGCGGAGCCGACGCCGCGGCTCGTCATTTTTCTCTGTCGGCCGGCTTGCAGCTCTTTCGAAATGAATGCCGGGAGGTCAGTATATTAGCCTTCAGCAAATTGCAAAATCATTTGTCACTGGCTGGATGTATCATCCAGCGGTAGATGGAGATAACTTCAGGGCGCATTTTTATCATTGATAAATGTAGCGGTATGCCTCTATCTGCTCAAATATTCGCGACGCGCGCCACGCCGTGCGTATCAAAATTTTAGGCGGTATTCATTTCGACGATGTAATTATACGCATTTAACGGAATTTTAAATGATTCACGGCCTCTTATGCATTAAATAAATTATTTAATCGCCATTGTGGTTAACGGTAAATTAATCCCGCTCGCAATTTAATCATGAATTACTATAGGCAATTGTCGTAATAATAATAAAATAGGCTATTGTATGGTTAGTAAATATAATTTTCTACTTTATCTGCATTAATCATTTACACGTTACTTAAATGCAGCGCATAGTCACGTTATTAAATTCTATTGATCATAAATAATATTTTGCGTTCTTGATAATACCGCCCTATTGAATTAACTCGTAATAAATTGCAATTACGCCGTTGAAATGGAATTAATTATACTTTTAAAAGTGAATTTAAAAAAAAAAAAACATTAATTCTGTCAAATGCAGCAATTTGTTAATTAGAATCTGGACTTTTGACATTTTTTTTTTTTTTAGTGAAAGTTCCATTGATCCGTTAGTATGGTAATAAAAATAATGGCAAATTGAAAACCAAGTCTAAATAAAATAAATAAACATCGACTGGGTTATCAAAATTTTAAAGAGACTACATTATACCTTTTCCTAAAATACACAATTGACCAATTTAAATCTGACAATTACAAGATTTAGTAGCGTATCGAAAGAAAGTCTTGCATCGCTAACTTAAAAAAGTAAAGCAGTGTAACTGCATCAGTCTATTTTTTCCTGGCGTGCGCAAATAAAAATTAGGCACACAAAAAGTATGAGCTATTCGTACCTTTGTTTTATTATTTAGCTTTATTTCTTGACGAATTCTCAGTAGTCAACGTATGTTATTTTGAATGCGTTAAAAGGTTGCGCAGAAAAATTAATTAGTGTAAGCTCATTTTTTTAGGAATCCATCGTGCACTTTTTATAACTGATGATATTTAAGGTGAACACCACTCTATGAAAAAACAGAATAAAATAATTCTTTATCGTATATAATAAAAATATTTTACTTTGTTGATATCGCAGTCTCTTAATACTGCATAGTAAGCTAAACACAATAAAAGTGGTTTAAAATGACTTGACAATATTGATAAAAGTATAAACTATTCGCGTCAATGAGATAAGATTATAATAAATAAAAAATAAAATAAAAAATAAAAAGTAAAAAAGAATAAAAATTTAAACTAATCTGAATCTACGCCCAGTGCATCTCAACCAATAAATTATAATTCTATACTATGTATTTTTAGCCGTCCATACAAAAAATTAAATCAGATAGAAAATTCAAAACAATCAAAGAACTTTGTGTTCTGAATAACCCAATAACTTTAAACATTTTCTAATATGCAGTTCTGATTAAGAGTTTCTCACCCCAAAATTTTAAGCACGCGCGGAGCTCGAGGATTTCCCTAGTTTCAGAAACGAAACATATACACAATCCATGCATCCTCAAGCAAGAAGCTTCATTTTTTACCTGCATAATTCTCTCACGCACAAGTATAAAAGAAACTTAAACGTCCGTCAGCATCACACGCGCAATCGTCGGCAGCATCAGCCGCTAGAAACGGTCATAACAGTCTTCAGCCGACCGCAATGGAGAGGGGACGGGCTGACTTTATTAGGCGGCGTTGCGGCTGGCCGCTCGCGGCCGGTCCGCCTGTCCGCCGATCTCAGCCTAACGTCCGATACCGGGCTTCGGCGGCTACATTATGCGCGAACAATGGGCTGCGACGCCCCCCACCCCTCCTCCCGTAAATCCAATTACTCGCGGACAAGGTGTAGCCGCGCGACCTATTAGCCCCCGGGCGCGGAGGATTTACGAGCGGGCCACGAGGGAGGCCCCCGGGAAAAAGGCGCCTAATTACGCGATCGCCGCGGCCGAAAAACAACGGGGAATTGGATCGGACCTCCGGGGGATTTATCAGCGCTAAGTGGCTCCTCGCTCGCGCGATGAAATATGCAGGCGCAGGGCCCGCGGATCCTTGCGCCTGTATATTATTCAGGGGGAGCGGCGGCCGCGGGCGAGGTTTGCGCGGGGAAATCGCGGGGATTAGACGCGATGCGTCTTAGTCGTTCGCGAGAGAGTTGGATTAAAAGTGCACCCGGACGGGGGATCCGCTGCCTCCGGGGTGCGCGCCAGATTACCCCAGGTAATCAGGTATCAGAGCGGAGTGCAGCGGAGCTTCTCGCTTCTTTATTTCGAGACTGGCTAATAATATAATGGATCCTTTAGCTTTCCGTAGCTGGATGTTTGAATTTTTCTTTTTTATCTTTGAAGTGCTGCGGAATTTGGATTTTCACGGAGATAAAAGAAATTGCATCGATAGCTACCCTTACACCGCTATATACACTGAAACGCTGGATTAATTAAAATTTTAGCTGGACCAGATCAATTCTATAATGGAAGTTAATTATTTAATGCTTGAATAATCACTTATATGAAGTAATTTCGTATAGTATTTTATAGCATGAAAGGACCAAGATAAACGTTAAAGTTGCTATTTCAAGGTGATGTTCGCTTATCTAAATCATAATCTTTATAGGATTTATTTAATAAGTTCTGTAATAAATGTTATCGTAATTATTTTAGATACTTTAATGATAATAAATTTGATAGGCCCACAATAAACTTCTTTATTTATATCTACTTAAAAAAAGTCTTATAATAATTCTATCGAATCATAAATTCTTTATAATTAATTACACTTCTTGTAATGAATCGTTCTCATGAAAAAAAGAAAGAAAAAGAAAATAACTCACTAAATTAGAAATAGATAGATTATGAATTACGCGTCATTTCGTTCTTATTGTTTGAAATATGCGATGACTAACGCGGATTAGAAAACATATGGTCGCAGCCTGTAAAGCTTCATTGTACTACTCGAGCCGTGACTTACGCAACGAGATGTAAAATTAATCGGATCATCCAGCTGTTTTATGAAAATGGCTAGCTTACGGAGGTCAAGAGATCGAGAACGAGCTCCAAAAGTTATTGTCGATCCGGTCAATAGAGTAGGCGATAAGATATGAATATATGTAAGTCGTAGCACAATCCGCCATTCAGTTTGTGATGAGTTGTGTTGGAAATAAGAGATACGCCGACTAGTCGCGCGTTCCTTTAGTTTTCTTTTCTTATTGTGCCCTCGTGTGACTCACTGTCTCTCTCTCTCTCTTTCTCTCTCCTAACTGGTATTATTTTTCACATAAACTCCGAGGTGTGTATTTATGTAATATTTCTTTTCTTTCCTTCTCGGAGGATTGGGAAAAAACAACGTTACGGGAGGTGCTAATATTCTTAGAGATATGGGGGTTTGTTTACGATAAAATTCTTTCTGCTTTATTTATTTGCAATAGTGGGGATTTCTTTTTCTTCTTATTCGTCCTCTTTTTTTTTTTTTTTTTTTTGCTTGAATAATGCAGCAAAGTTAGCGGACAAGCGTTTCCCATCGATTTTTCCCGGCGAGTATAAAAACTTACATAAAAATAGGAGGGTGAAAAGGATTTTAAAAATTTTATTAGGTCATAAAAAAAAAACTATCGCCGATTTCCCTTTTTCAAATTCTCATCGTTCTCTTTCGTAATGTTCTTAAATACTACAACGCGCGAAGACCTATAGAGAGACTTGAACCTTTTGTCGAATAAAAAACTTATTTTTCCATCAATTGTTGCACGTCGACGAATGGCTGAATAGCAAAGTATCCTACATACGGTGAGAGAAGAAATAATTTGTCTTTGAAATAGTATCTTTTTCGTTAATATAACTACAAAGTATATAAGCTACTAATAATATTAATGTAAAGTGCACTATGCTATTTCTGTCAAATATTTCATTGCATTTAAAATATTGTCTACAAAATAACGAGATTCTTATAACAAAAAACATCGTTTCACGCACTGAGTTTACACTTTATAAAATAAACATTGCCAATGAGTATAGTACGCATTTCCTTATACGTAGATCCATTTAATTTTCCAAGTATGTCTGACGAAGCGACAGCACTACTTTCATATCAGACTGAGGAATGAAAGATCCAACCTAATATTAATTAGTGTTTATTGGCATCCCTAAGCTATTTAATCAAGACACAATTTAAAGGTCTATTTTGTAAATCTATAGTACAGTACTCTCTTTTAAAATCGATCGAATGTAACGTTTGCATATTTGCGAAAAAATGCACTTACCAGGAATCGATTTTAAATCCATATGAGCAGCATTGCATCCATTCAAAGACTAAAGCTGGCGATTTAACCATTTCTTTTATTTCTAAACGATCGAGGTATAGACGTATTGGCTACAGCCTCATTATTCAATCAATTGAGTCAGTACGCGTATATTTGAATGAAACATTTTCTTTTCTCAGTGTAATATAAAACAGTGAAAATCGCAGTTGCATAGTTAAATAAAAACGATTTGGATTTTGATGTATCACCTGGAACAACACAATATAAATAAGCTATAACATCGGTGCTTCGGCGTAATTTGTTTCATTCAGCAGAGAAATGATTATTGCAATGACTGGGCGTTAATTTGTAACTGCAGGCAAACAATCGTCCCATAATTTCAAGGCAATAATAATTATTGTCGTTCATTGTCGCGTTGAATCTATAAATCAAAATGACTTGAAATATATATTATTGACGCCCATAGAAATGCATGTTAATAATGACGAATTATTATTAATATTTAGTATAATAGTAACGGTAAAAAGCTTATTGTGTTACGCTGCCTCTGGTATGTAGGTTAAGCGTTATTGACTGGATAATGGTTTTAAGAAAAAATAATTAGTTTCGGTCGACAATAATCGTATTCTGGTTATGCTCCTGGTAGAGTCGAATTAATGGAAATGCTTTATTATAACGTTAAATTGTCCATTATATTTGTTCGAAAACGTTAATATTGTGTTGAAACTTAAACAATCGAGGTTGTTATAAGCAAGTCTATTGTTACTCTATTCTTATTATTACTGTTATTTACGATACTGGGATAAAGGATTTATAAATTGATAGACACAATTTTTGCTAATAAAAAGAAAGTTCTTTCCTTTTACATCAAAACTTCAAAATGGCTTAGCTTTTATCGACTTAGGTTGTTATATGTAAGTAAGAGCGATGCTTTTTCTAAATATTTTTCGGATTAAATAAAAACTCAAACTTTAAAAATTAAATTTTTTCCCAACAATACTATATTAATTAAGCTTTATATAGTACAACTTTATATTATAAATAATTATGTCATTTTTCTTTCTACTAATTTCAAACTTTATTTAATTATTTATTTCTTTGTCTTTCTTGCATTTTGCTTCATAATGTCAAGTATCTTCCATTAGTCTAGTCTTGGCATCTGTGAAGTAGGGAAAACCTCGTGGCCAAAAACCTATTTCAATGGTATTTTAATACCTTAATTATTTATACATTAACTTACTTAATATTTTTAACACAAATTACATTAATTTTGTCGCTATTACAAAATTTGGAGTACGTACAATGCGTAGACGCTGATAAATGTAAACTTCGCCCTCACCCCAGCTGGGAAGAAACGAGCTTCCACTGACACATTTCGCTACGATTGCGCGCTCGTCACGTTTAGTCTCGCTCGCGCGCTGGCAACCAAGGGGGCGCATGTGTAAAAGATGAGCGGTGAAATTGCGGCGCCGACGCGTCCTCATCGGGCGTCGCATCTTCATGAAAGCCTGCGGCCTCGCGCCGAAACACAGAGGCAAAGAAAAGCGAGGCGAAGAGCCGAGAGGCTTCCGTATTCTCTCTCCCTCACTCTCGTACTCATACACACCTACACAAACACGCTCACTTACTCCCTCGCTTACTCCACTCTCTCACCCTCCTGCTCGTTCTCTTCTCCTCGTCCGCTCACTCTTACCCTCAGTATCTAATTCCTTTTTCTGAAGCTCGTTCACACTTACGCTTACTGTCTCATTTTGTCTGAAACTTGTTCACTATCGCGCTGAATTTGTTGTACACTTGCCCGTTCTGCCTCACTATAGCATTATTTCACTACATGTGTAAACGCGCATTTTTTCACTCTGTTGATTATACTTTAATTAATTTCCTCTCTTGAATTCGTCCACTCTCACTCTGGCTATCTCATGCTCACTATTACTATTTCATTCTCACTATCACAATCTCACTCTCACTATAGTAGGGCTTCACTATTTCATTCTCACTATCTCACTCTCATTATTTAATTCTCACTATCTAACTCTCACTATTTTATTTACACTATCTCACTCCCACTATTTCATTCTCATTATCTCACTCTCACTATTTAATTCTCACTATCTCATTCTCACTCACTATTTAATTCTCACTATCTCACTCTCACTCTCACTATTTCATTCTCACTATCTCACTTTGACTCTCACGCTCATTATTTCACTCCCTTGTTCTCAATCTTATGCTCATTATCATGTGAACGTACTCACTTTCACTATTTCACGCTCACTCTCACTCTCATTGCTTACTATCACCCAGTTGACAATACCCTGCAGGAATTTTCTGCAGGATTTCCTGCGGCTCCTTGTGTTCGCAGGATTTTCTGCAGGATTCACTGCTGTTGCAGGGTTCTGTAGGGTTTCGCAGGATTTCCCTGCAGGAAATGCTGTGCCAACAGGGAACTTCAGAAAATCCTGTAGGGAATTTCAAAAGGAAATCTTGCAGGAAAATTAGACAAGGAAACTCTATACAAGATAATCCAAAAATTCAGTGCAAAATTTCCTTTCAGAATTTCCATGTACGATTTCGTTTTGAATTTTCCCTATCGTATATTTCGAAGTACCCTGTTGCCACAGTATTTTCTTCAGGAAAATCCTGCGAAATCCGGTAAAATCCTGCGTCAGCAGGGAATCCTGCAGAAAATCCAGCGAACGCAGGGAGCCGCTGGGAATCCTGCAGAAAAATCCTGCAGGCTATTTTTAGCTGGGTACAACCTCACAGTTTATATGTAACACTCACTGTCTCACTCTCTTGTTTAATATTTCACCCACACTATTTAATTCTTTCTAAAGTTTTTCACTACCATGCTTAATATCTATTTCTCTCTGAATCGTGTTCACTCTCATTATTATTTTCTCATTCACGCTTATTTTCTCATTTTATTTGAAAATTTCTCAATAATATGCTGAATACATTACTTACATTTTATCTGTAGTTTTTCTCCCCTCCTTGCTCTCTCTTTTTCACTCTTGTGCTCACGTAATTCTTTCTGATACTCGTGCACTCTGACGCGTATCTCATTTTCTTTGAAACTTGTCGACTTCTATACGCTAAATTTCACATTCTCTCTAACTCCCCTTCTTTCACACTTGTATACACACGCTCATTCTTTTGCTCACTCTATCGCTCACCCTATCGATTATTCTCTTCTATGTTGAACTTGCTAACTCTCACGTACCTTATCTTTTTCTTTTAGAAACTCGCTCTCTATCATGCTAAATTTTTTATTTCTCGTATGTTATCAGTAGTATCTGTCCCTTCCTCCTCTCTCTCTCTCTCTCTCTCTCTCTCTCTCTCTCTCTCTCTCTCTCTCTCTCTCTCTCTCTCTCTCT
>JAWWEN010032043.1:0-15171 GCA_035582955.1 Sycophila texana | reverse complement strand
GCCAACGGAACATTTTTAATATAGCCATAACTTGAAAAAAAGGGGTATAGAGTCTTCGGTCTTGGTTTTATCTATCAAGTATGATATACATATTAATAATATATAGTTTAAAACTTACTAATTTCTATAATTTTATTTTTGCAGGTCTTTTTGTAATTCCAAATTCATTGGTATATGACCCCCTTAACGGTTTGCACAACAAAATAATTTTCTTTATTGATTTAAAGAAATATTTGCTTAGAAAACTTTTAAAGAAAATTTTGTTAAAATTACTATTTTTATCAGGGTACGATTACAGTTGACGAAATAGAATTGACAAATTCCTGAAAAAATATTAAAGTCTACCGGTAAAGGTACTCATTTCAAAAAGGTTATTGTGTAATTTATACTTATTACAGCGCGAATAAATTCTACGTTGTATACAGCAGAAGCAGGTATTTCAAAAAAACATAAAATAAATTTTTTGTGTAATCTCCCACCGAAAGACTCGAGACACAAAATTATTAACAGTGAAGCGAGTTCGAGCGCAAGTACATGACAAATTTTCATTTATTGCTCCAAAATCCAATTGGAGTCTTTTATCCAATTGTTTTGTTGTTGCTCTTTTTATTGATTTACAAATGATTAACAAAGACATTTTTGCACATAAACAGCAATAACATACACACAACACAACCACTCAATCAAAGCCGAATTAAAATCGCACGTTACATCGTTTACATATTACATGCCAAAAGTACAAAAGCATCACCACGTCACTCACATTTTCGCGCGGCTTATAATTATACACAATCAAATCCGAGCAAAAATGAATAAAAACACGATCAACGTCCGAAAAAAAAACACTACCCTCAACAGTCACTCGATATGTAAAAAACTACGACAGTAACAATGTCCTCCGCGCCGTTACCGCATTATATTACCAAAAATACACCGTTAAAGCGCCATTAATTAAATAAAAAAAATACACTTACCCCAGCAACGCCCTAGTTACACCCTCGTCGATCCGAAATTCCGAAACCGATCGCAGCAGTCGCTGAAGGGTCCGCACTCCATAAACACTGCCTCCCTGGAGAACACAAGGGGGTTATAAACATCATACCCCGGCGCGAGTGCAGCGAGGCACATACTTACGCAGAACGTGCAGATTCGTGGTCCCGCACACACTTCACCGACGATCAGACTACGGAAGGGGGAAATTCGTCCGTTCGCGGGGCCAATCCCGCGGCAGTTTTGGCCAGGCACGGCGTATCGATTGGCCCCGGCCGGCTCGCGCACGCACACCCGCACGTTTTCGCGCGCGCACACGCACGCGGAGAGTTTTCGAAGAGCGCGTTGGTAAGGGGAAGGGGGGGGGGGAGAGGGACGCGCGCCGCCAGTATTGCCTTCAGTCTTCAGCGATCAGCGCCTTCGTCGACGCATCCTCGGCCGCCCCCGATTTGATACGCGGGAGACCCGCAGCTGCGCCCCTTTGTCCCTCGAGGGGATACAGTGCGCGCACGCCGGCGCCGAGTTGCATGTAAATAAACGCGCGTGCGGCCCGCGCGCTACTCTCGTCCCTCGGAGATCGCACGGACGCGGCAGCGGCGTCTACTCGCACGGCTCCGCCGCGATAACCTATAAACTGCTGCGGAAGGATTTACGACGCGGCGGGCGAGACCCTGGTGTGTCAGGGCGGTGCGAGGGGTATATCGCTGGCTCGAGCGAGTTTGCACGGGCTGCGCTGGACCAGAGTATAGAAGATGATTAGTTGCAGTTTGGTGTATGTACGGTTGTTTTGTTGACTGGAGCGGAGTTTATAGTAGGATTGGAGCGGGGTTTATAGTAGGATGTTTATGTGCTTTGTATAAAGGTGCTGCTGGACCTTTCACCTTTGCTCTTTTTGCTCTGAAATCAAATTGGAGTGTTTTGCTCCGATTTGCTGTTGTTTTTCCGCTGCTTTTAGTGATTTAGAAATTATTTACAAATAAAAGAATAGATTGTATACGTTTTTAATTCTCAAATAGAAAGCGCATGCTTTAGAGATGTATAATTTATTATTAGTTTGGGTTTTAAGGTTAATGATTAATATAGATTGTCCTAGGTTTTTAATATGCGTACAAGGAATAATTTGAGGAATAGAATCTTTTGTAAATACGTATATTATAAAGTTGCTTCTTTGTTACTTTCAGGTACCAATTCAATCAATGTCCTAAAGTGCTGTGAAATTTGTGATCAGAAGTTTCTTACCAAAAAGGATCTACAATCTCATCTGCTAGTTCATCTTGGAAAACCACGAGTGGTGTTAAAGAGAATCACGAATTTTAAAACAGTGAAAAAGGAAACGACGGACCAGTATTGGCTTGACGGAGAGAAAAGAGGCAACCTGAAGATCACGCTGAAGAAACAAACGTCTGTGTGTGAATCATTAAAACTGACATTGAAAAAATCGCCTATCTCTGAAAGTTTTACAGTGGTTAGCAATAACTTTAGCTTGGACAAAGAAAGTGTTAAAGAAAAAGACGCACTGGCTGAAATACAGGAGAATGACAGCAAGAGCGACTCGGAGGAGGAAAAAACCACCGAACAAGCATTTGAAAACGTGATGCTGAATCAAGAGGTATATTTCATATATTCTATTCTGACTATTTTCTTCTTTTTTCTTTTATATTGTTAATCAGGATTTTTCTGTGCAGAATAATTATGAAGATGAAAACTTTGAGTCTGAACCAGATCATAATCCCCTTGAAAGTTTAGAAAGGCCTTTAATGGATAATAACGAGGGTGATTCTGGAGTAGGAAGTGATTCTGTAAATCCACTGGAAAAAGAGGATCAAAATGTAGACGACCTGCAAGCTGACAATAACAGCAATTCAGATCAGGCAGAATTAGCTGAGAATGAGGATCCAGAATCTGATGCTTTAGAAGCAACATGTAGGGAAACCATAGAAAATCTCAAGAAACTAGGGGAGCATTCAAGGTAGTAGAAACATCTCAATTATCAATTTGCCTGGGAACAGCCTGCTGCTTTGATCACAGTTTTTTTCATATATGTCATCTTCATAAAGCATTCCAATTTTGATTATTAACGATAAAAAGATTTACAAACAAATTGTCATTACTTATCTTCACAATTTTCATTTTCATATTTGCTTCGTTTATGATAAATAATTTAAAGATATTATTTACGATGATTTCAAGTTAATTTCTGTTTCCCATGCATGAGTTATATTTTATTTCGCCTGATTGTGCATCTGCTTGATCTAAACCCGATCGTTTACACCATTAGGTACATTACTTGCAGATCCTCCGAACTCCTAACTTCCAGTGTAACCATAACCCCCGCAGTAGAACCAGAGCCAGAACCAGAAGAGGAAGAAGAAGAAGATGAAGAACAAGAAGAAACCAACGAAGAAGAGCGCAGACCGAACACATTGGAGGAGCTCCGCGGTAACAGCGAGATCAGCATCGTACCGAAGTCATCGTTGATGCCGGAAGCGCCCCGCACATCACCACGAGGGGCCGAAACAGAAATCGTACCCGTAAGTGGATCCTCCAGCTCCAACTTCGGCTGGAACAAAGTCAGCGAGGACTCCAACGGGAGCAACGCCAGCCGACGCAGCAGCCACCGCGATTCCACCGAGAAGGACAGTCCCGACAACCACGAGAACGCCGGCTCCCTCCTGCAAAATTTCCTGATGGAACAACAACGCAATCAGAGCCAGAATGAGGCTGCTAGTGCCCAACCCTTCGAGACTGAATACGTGTCCCTGGAGCGGCTCGCCGAGACCGTCAACACCTGCCGCGTCTGCAACGAGAAGTTTAAGGACATCGCTCACCTGGACGCCCACCGCTCCAAGGCCGGCCACTACCAGTGCAGCTTACCAGACTGCAGTTCTCTCGTCTTCACCAGTCCCACGGAGGTCCACGCCCACAAAGTCCAGGCTCACGGAGCCCCCGGGCCCGTCGTCTCGCCCAGTCTGAACCCGTCGCCGAACCTGAACGCCTCGCCGCACTCGCACTCGCCCCACCTCAACGTCCAGTCGCCGCACTCGCCCAGCGTGCAGCAGTCGGTGGGCCATGGCCCTAGCCGAGGCTCGCCCCTGGCCTCGCCGCACGCCACGCACTCGCCCACGTACCAGCCGGGCCAGCCGGTCTCCGTCTACCCGCCCGTGAATCTCGAGCAGCTGCCCGCGCCCGTCCAGCAGCTGGCCCAGCAGGTGCAGCGCATGCCCCTGCCGCAGGCCCAGGCCATGCCCCCAGGGCCGGCCATGATGCCCGCCGGCAACTACTACCCCCAGCCGCCGGGACGGCCGCCCATGTACCGGGTGCAGGGCCCGATGCACTATCCGGCCCACATCGCCCATCTCTACCAGCAGTACGCCGCCGCCGGCGGCAACCCCTACGGCCAGCTCGGCATGCAGCCGCAAATGCAACCGCAGATACCTCAGCAGATGCCCAGGGGGAGGTATCCTGCGGTAGTTCCTGGACAGAGGTAATTTTCTCTCGCTTTTTAAAGCTTCGCTAAGTTTTTTTTTGTTGTTGTTTATTTTTTTTATTAATTGTTCACGGTATTTTTTTTTGTAAACTTCAGGTATCACTATCAGTCACGCTATTTATTATTACCTTTAGCAAATAGTTTTTAAACATACCATTTTAAGTGGCCACGCTGATAGTAAAGAAAGCCGAGAGAGAAGAATTCAGGAAAAAGAATAGTAAATTTTGAAAAGTAAATTTTGTCAACGTGTGCTTGGAATTGCTGAACGTAGACTTTTTTTTTATACGTAATTAAGCATAATGAATATTGGGTATTTCAAGAGATTGGCATTCGTTCAGAATTGGCGCGAAGTTTTGAGACTTGGCGCGGGCTTCAAGGTGATGCGCGGACTTCCGTAAAGGCGAAATGCGCTAATTCTCTGCTAATAATTGCAAGAAAAAAGTTCTTTAACATTTTAATGCTATACCGTTCTTTGTAACTGATAAGGAAACTTGAAGAACATTGTTTTAGCGTAACTATGATAAGGGAAATAGAAAAACAATGTTTTAGCTGTTTTACGAGAAAATTTCTGTCGGTACTCAAGGTGCTTTGAGTAATAACGAGCTTTTGCGCGTTTATGCAGCAAAGCTTCTTTTTCTTTAACTTCTTTACTTATTTTTATGAAACATTGTTGATTCCAATATAATAAAATTTGGTCGAAAATGTTAGTATAGATAATTTATTAGAAGAATTTTAAATGTTTTTTTTTTTATTTTTTTTTTATAAAGAATAGTAATACGGGATTTAGAGCCGAGCTTAAAGCAGTCAGGTAGTAAGTCAGATTAGAGATAATTTTTCTGCAAACAATTTAAACCTGAAAAAGGTAAAACGATACATGTTAAGCGTATGTAACTGAAATTTAAAATGAACTATTTCTGAAAATTTTAGCCATCTGAATGCGTCTTTAAAAGTCACCTGAAGGCAAACTGTACAAATTAAGGTACGGACATGACTGAAAACCAAATCGTTGGTTGCGTCAGTGGGGTGCTTCTTTGACGGCCGTGGGTCAGGTAGAATTACTTCGATTACCACAACCGTAGCGAGTGGTTAATGGGCGCGGGCATGGAGATTAGGTCTAGGTATTTCTCGCATTCATTATTCGATTCTTTTTTGTCTTTGGATGCGAAGGCCCCTGTCGTCCGAAATTGTATACCCACATATTTAATTTTATTTTCATCGTTCAATCCATGACTTACCAGTAGGTTTTTACCCTTGAACGGACTTTTCATGTTGGAACAATATCAATATTCGCTCCCAGAACCGAACGTGGAATGTATAACATCGTGAAGATATAAGTACGCCAGCAAAACAACCTAAGCTTTGATTGCCGAAATGTGTACATATAGTACACCACCTCCTCATGAATCACTTGGAGAATCGAATACTTGGAGAGTCGAGTTTCAGTCCCTACTATTCGTTCGAGACTGTAATTATAGTATATGTTGAATAAGCGGCGTGGTTTTGCTTCTTTCATCAGTGATTTGTCTCTGTAGTTTTACTTCTAAATGCAGTTGAAAAAGTACAATCTCAGCTAATGAAGATTATCTTCTTTTTATTTATTGGATTTAAATGTTGTTCAATTGTCGATTGTAAAAAACAGTATTTTCTTGTTAGTTTGTTTAAGAATCTTTGAGTAAAGCAAGGATTGATTAAACACAAAACTTAGTAGTTTTTGGTTATTGGGTTATCCGTAACTTGATTCATGGATAGTTTTTTTTTTTTTTAATCAAATGACCTTAGATATTTGTGCATTGAAAGTGATTGTTTAACAAAGTTTTAGTGGTTTAATTCAGAAGTTTAAAATTCATTGGTTTTTCAGAGCTCCAAGAATGCCTCAACCACCCATGCCGACAGCAATGCCTAGAGCACGATTGAAGAGGCCAGGACCACCGCAGCAACAGGTACCGATGCAACAACAGCAAGTTCCGCAGCAAGTTCCAACTGTTCCTAAACAAAGGCGCATGGATGTGTTGATGCCTGACCGAAATGAAGATGCAGATTGCCATGTTATTGCTCAACAGAAGAGAAATGATGGTCTACCAGTTATTCAGAATGTTCAAGGTGGTGCTACCGTACAGGCAGTTAATCGAAATGACTCTACCATTCATCTGACTGATCAAATTACACTCAGTGTTAGGCAACCTGGTAAGTTCATAGAACATGTTTTATTACAGTTTTGATTCGTTCTCATTTTCTTTTGTTTTAAAATTTATTTCAAGTTGTTGAAACTTATCATTTTTTATGAGTTAATATAAAAAAAAAATTTAAAGGCTTTTTATAATTTCTTGAATTTCTTTTGTTTAACTTAAGTGCACATTTAGTTATTCTCCTTGTTTTAATTTTGAAACAATAGTAGTCATCAATGGAGAAGTGCACAAATGCGAAAAAATTTGTTTTTTTGTTACTAATCGGTAAAGGTCATAATCCAGCACAAGTCAACGCAATGGTACAAAATGCCAAAAAGCCTGATGCTTCTGCAGTAGCTAATGTATTAGCTGCGAGAGGTATAACAGTTACACCAGCTGCCAACAAGAAATCAATGGAGCAAGCAAATCAAATGCAGCAACAGCAGCAACAACAGCAGCAGCAACAACAGCAACAACAACAGCAACAACAGAAGCAATTGAATGTACCAACACTGAATTTAAATTCGGCAATATCCATCATTCCTGCTGCATCTCAGAGAAAACAGCAAGAGCAGCAAGGACAGTTTGCTGTACCACAAAATAAACAAGTAACACAGAACAAGCAAGTACCAAATGAAATTGAAAGGCCACCCAGACCTCCAACAGTTGACTTAACTCAGGATGTACCTGCACCAGCTCCTATAGTACGAAGAGGGAGACCTCCGAGGTAAATTAAAAAACATTTCTTTACTTTTAATTACGACTAATGATTATAGTTCTTTAAAATAGATTTTTGTTTACTGTTACAGGATGTTACAATCATTGACGTGCCAAGTATGCGATAAACGATTCCAAAGTCAAGAAATGTTAACGCAACACATGGCAACTCATAGAACTACAAACAAATTATTGCATAAGTAAGGTTTTAAATAATTCTCATTAAATTTTCATAGATATTAACAAGTTCATGGTTTCATCTGTATTAATTAAAAAAAACGGTGTGGGTCCCGAGACATTTTATAAATGTCCATTGAGTGTTTTTAGATCATTTTATAATGTTTTTAGAAAATGTCTACGAATGTTGGAAATGAGCGAATTATCAATATTGGTTTAATATTGGTAATTCGGTCATTTCCAATATTCGTAGACATTTTTCTAAAAACATCATAAAATGAGCCAAAAACACTCAATTGACATTTATAAAAGGTTTTTACTCAATTAAAATTTATAAAAAACATTTTATAAATGTCAATTGAGTGTTAATAAGAAGTTATCACTTCAAAAAATTTAACATCTTACTTTCTTCTGTGCAGGTGTAATTTGTGTCCAGCGCAATACCCCACAGCGGCAGCTCTAGCAACGCACAAGAAGACTTACCACAAAGAAGTGGATACGACGTTGCAGCAGAACGGCAATATCGAACTCGCTTTACCCGTGGTCGATCTCAAAGCACCTAATACGTTGAATCGGCTAGCCAATTTGGGCATTCAAAGTTACATTCCGCTGTCGCAACTCAGTGCTCAAACAGGCGGTTACTTCGCTCTACCCATAGTCACTATTGATGGCGCGCGAAATCCTAACGCGTGTAATCTTGGAGCGCTCGGTGCCACTTCTATTTTGAGTCTCGGACCGCTTAAGCACCTGTCGAACAGGTAACTTGTGCCGAGTTTTGAGAACGGACGAGAGATAATCTAGTGTGCAGACCGCGCTCAGTGTGTAAACATTATTTCACATCAGTGAATGAACAGGTTAATGTTACGGTACTCAAATAGACTAAAGACAAATTGTTACTGTATATTCTGACAAAATTTCATTCTTCCATATGAAGGCTCAATTTTTCTTTTTACCTAGTGGGTCGAAAGTAATCTTCCTTTAACGGTGCTCCCGTTCGAGCAGGTTTCATTTTCGGACCTGCAAGACAAAAAAATATCTCGTCTTAGTTACGGGTGAGAATTGCATGTAAGGCATTACTTACTTTTCCCCTTAGGTATATATTATTTTACAAATAATAGTAGTTTCGGCTTCTTTGATAAAAATAAGTAAAGTTATATATTTAATAGTTGTATTTGTTCATTCACTGATGCAATCATGTTAAATATAAAAGATCTTTATGTAAAGACTATAACATAAGGTAAGAAGGCTGCAATCGATCAAATAGCGTTATCCCTATTATTTCTAATCAAAAAAGCTTTTTCCACGAGCTCAAAAGTTGGAAAAACGTCAAAGAATAGATTTATCTATTAACATGTATTAAAAAATGTTGCGAATTATTTAAGGATTGCTGTGATTTCAACCATATTGATTGAAGTCATAAATTTCTTAAAAATTAACAAGCTTATTTAAAACTATAAATAGCTTGTTGAGAAATGTATATAGAATCATGCTAATTTTAAGTACAAGAATACTGCAATTTTTTACGCTGTAGTAAGACAGGTTCAATATACTGTTGGTGTATACGCATATTTAAGAGACAGGCCAAATTTCGTAAAAGCGCTTAAACGTTTTATTATTTGAGAAAATTTTGAATTAAATACCAATTTATCCATGACGATTTATCATCAAATTAACACATTATCTTTTTTATTTTTTATAAAAGGTATTACGAGAAATAAATTACTAAATAAGGAAACACGATCAGTATTTGCGATTATTTTTAATAACCGAGATTGTTTTACTAGCGACAAATAAGACAATTTCATCTTCGAAGGATTTGTCTTTAAAATTTCATTTGAAAATCTTCATTAAATACAATTTCAGCGTTTAAATTAACAATTCTGAGCAGATAAAGATGTATTTGTTTCCATCATTTAAACCTAATTGAGGTTTTACTTTTAACTTTTTGTTTTACTTAAATACCTTATTTCGTAAATATGCATTTGAAGCATTACTTACGTAATGATATTTATTTCATGTTAATGTCATCTCAAAACATCACGCAAATTTCTTTTCATTCAATATTTATTATCATGTTAACGTTTTAATGTAAATAAATGCATACAAAGAAATGAGAAATGTTCCTTCACTGATGTCAGAGATCTTAGAATACCCGTATAGAAGTGAGAAACAAAAATTTAAGACTCTGTAAATAAGTGTAACATAGAAAAAACTACAATAAGTGCTGTTACAGTGAAAGCGAAGATGAATGGTGCTCGAGCGAAATTATAACAAAGTATTCAGTAAAAAAAAAAAAATTTTATAAATAAAATTTATTGTAATAAATCTATATGAACGAAAATGTACTGAATTTTCTTGCTATATTTTTCATTGAAGGTAATGAGAGAAAGATGTTTAATTTGTAATAGAAAATTTTTAAAGTTGTACTTTAAAGTTGTACTTTAAAATTTGAACAAAATTTACTGCTCTTAGTTCAACATCGTACTTTCACTGTGATAATGAACGCAATGAAATTGCAACAACTAGCAATTAAGAACATCATTCTTTTATTCATTGTACTATAAAAAGAAAATCTGCAGAGGATGTGAGTACAAGTCATGCATGATTTAAGACTCTGATATTGATCGATTAGATGTTTAAAAGAATTTTGTAACGGCATCTATAAAAAGAAATAGTTCTTTGTCACTTTTTAAGACTGTTAAGGGCAGTACTAATGGAAGTCTCCAGCTCAGGCAGTTGGCTCTTCCGCAATTGTATGAGTGTCTCAGAAAAGTATAATATTGGATCAGCATTGTAAATATATACATATATATAAACAGATATGTATGTGAACATATATTATTGAGAGATGTGTACGAAAATGCATAAATTGCAAATTTCTCTGAGGCTTAGTTATAGGAATTGCATATCTGTATTTTTGTAAAGAAATAAAAAAAAAATGCTACCTATGTAAAGATCTAATCTTTCATTATGTTAAAACTTACAAAATTTACAATTAAAATACAATTGAAATGCTTACTCTTTTTAAATTATTATCGTTTTATTTTGCCCTTTCCGTTGATTTTAATGATTGAAATTAAATATATTCTTTTAATACTTTAATTTTCAAACGTAAATAATCTCTATTTTAGTATTTTATATTTTACCACTTTATCACGTGATTTCGGGACATGCGCTCATGCGCTGCAGACATTATTATAAGGTTAGAAAGGTTGTGATTCTGTAGTTCTGCGTGGTTGATCAAGAAGTTTATATTTTATCCTGGAATATTGATCATTTATTTATCAATAAAATATTATAATTACTGTTTAAAACGCACAAGTCTTTAGAAGTTTCTAAAGGTAATTAAAAATTATTCAGTACTATTTTTAACAAAATTGCAACTCTCTACGCAATAAATCTTGTTATTATTAACAACAATAATTCTTTTTCTAAATCTTCATTTTCTAAATTAATCATTATTTGAAAGTTTTTATTATGTTTTTTAAATATTTTATAAATAATAGATTTTTATTTTAACAGGAATTTTAATACATTTTCAAGTATATTTGCTGCTACTCGTGCTTAGTTAAGGCATACTTTAACAAAAATATTTTCTTTTATATTTTCAGTTAAATTGTTCAGAATGAAATTGGTTAGTCTTAGAACAAAGAATAGAATCTACGATAGAGTGCAAAGGATTTGGGTATGTACCTGTTTGGCTGTTTCTGCAGTGGCTGCGTTAAATCTTGGGTGGAATGCCTTCAATTACTTTGTTTATATAAGGCCTCTGAAGAAGGAGATGGAGGAGAATTTCAAAGAAGAACTATTGAGAGAAGGTAGATTGGCTCTTGAACAGAAGTCAACGTTGCAAAATTAATTTGTAAAATTTGTAAATATTCTAGTTCACATAATCTAGAAAAATTGATTTGTTATTTTAATAAAATGATTTCTGTACAATAAGGTACATTTATATTCAATTAAATTTTTATGATTTTATGCATACCATGTATGATAGAAATAAGAAGTAATAATAAATTATTCAAATATTTTTAATATAATAGTGACTGTTTTCTTAATCTATTTTAAGTAACATATTAGGGATTCACAAAATTGAAAGTGAGATGATTATGTAAGATATATCTAAATCATCATATACTTAAAGTCAAGTAAAGTAATTAAAAGATCACAACTGAACTTGTGAATTGATTGTATTGTAATAAAAGAAAAGATGTAAGAGATGTAAGAAATGTATTTTAAAATTTTAATTTTAGGATCCAGTTTTTTTATTGAATTAATGAATGTCTTTCTTTATTCGAAAATTACTTCTTACGTATTGGTTAAGGGATATAGAAAATAAATAAACAAATAGATATTCATTTATAAATGATTGTTTATTCCAAATTGCATAGAAATAGTTGTTTTTTTATAAAAAAAATTAGCAATTTTCATTGATTATAAGTACTTGCTCGAACTTTTTAATATAAATAGATGATATTTTCACATTTTTTCGCAATTTTTATTTTTTAAAATAATTTTTTTTTTTTTTTTGCATAACATGAAAAATAGTACGATTTCTTTAAGTAGAGACAATCTCATTCTCAATTTCTTGCAAATTGGAAACCTATGATTATGAGGCATGGAGTTGCCATAGCTATCTAATTTAAAGTATACATTATATAAAATTTGTATTTAAATAAACATCTTATTTTAAATATTTACATCTTATTCTAAAAATACAATTATGCATTTATTCATAAATTACAATTATGCATTTCCACTTATTTTCCTTACGAATATCAGTTTTTTTTCTCAAATGATCGAGGTAATTTTGTACAACCACAATAAATACATTATAATCTGTGACAAGAATTGCTATATTTAAAATTTCTAAAAAATTATTGCACCTTAAATATTTTTTTGTTTTGTTTTTTACAACTTTATAGACACTTTAATATTTTTTATTCAGGCATCTCAAAATTTTTCTGAAATTTTTCTTCTGGACTTTTAACAATTATTTGTTTTCTTGAGCATAACTTTTTAGAATTAACGCAAATAAAACCTCGATCAAATAAAAAAACATAATTTGAAAGCAATAAACGTCATAGATATTTTTGCTTAAGATAAGCTAAGATTATTAGCTTTTACAGTGATATATAATCTTGTAACGCGTTACATATTGTATTACTATTTACACGAAGGATAATTGTATGTTTCGAAATAGAAAAGAAATATGTTACATAAAAAGGCGGAACTCAGTGAGTCTGTCTCACAGAAAAATACAATATATCGGAATGTTCATCCCATCTCTCATTTATGCACCTATCAGAGTCACTTATTTTTCTTTTCCTTAGACAAAGAAAAAATAACTTGCACGTACCCTATATATAACTTCGTTATAAACACTTTGAAAGTTTTTTGTTTATATCTAACACTTCTGAACGACACTGAAATGTTGAAATTACGGATTTACGAATATACACTTGTTCGATCATGACGAATCTCATCACGCAGAGATCAAAATCGGGTATGTGCTGGTGTGGCCATACCAATGTAATCTTCATCGAAAATATAAAAATTTTCATCGTCGAATATATTTTTTGCGGAAATATTCAATATTTCCATCATCGATATATTCACGCACATACTTATTCGTTTTGTTAATTGAAACGATTGAATTTTACTGGAACCGACATCGACGGTTTGATACTTTTGAGTATGCTGCCGATGATTAAAAGACAAGTTTTTTTAAATCAATATTGAAATTTCTTGGGTGCGAGCCTAATTTTTAAACGCCACCGCTGGAGACGGGAGTCGCAGTTGCCGTCGAGTCAATTCGCATCGAGTCAATCTTCGCGACGATCTTCAGCGCAGGGCCCAGCTTTATGTTCATTGCAGACATGAGGTGATCCTCTTTAAGTAACATCAACGCCTGACCGTCGATTTCTTGAATGGCGAAGTCTTCCGCGTAGTCCGCGCAGCCTGGCAAATTACTAATGAAGTCACAAACCTCGCTAACCTGGAATACAAAAATACAGAGTTTAATAAGAGAGCCTCAAAAATTATCATGTGCAAAATTCCTATAGACTATAACTCTTTTGAGTTTTGCGTACAAAAATTTAGTATATTTTACGTACCGTCCATTTGACAGGGTTGATCTTTGGCAGTTTATCATCTACCACCACATTAGCCAAATCGCTCAAAGTTTTATCATCGCCATTCTTTTTTATCGAGTCATCGATTTTGTCCACTTTCATGTCTGTCCATTGCTTCTCGCCATTGTCACGTATGTCCTTCTTTTTCCTAAAGAAAATAAAAACCTTCCGTTAATTCCATTCGTTCTAAAATAAAATTCTTGACGAACGATCAAGTTTATAAATTTCGATACTTACGATTTGGCGCAAATAGCGGAGCAAAATCTCTTGTCTTTCTTGAGTTTAACGTTTTGTTCATCAAGAACATTGCCGCATGTCTCGCACCTTCCACCCGGTAAGCCATCTTCCGAATAATTTGACTTTTTCCCTGTTAAAAAAAAAATATTTCAAATTAGCGTAACACCACTATTGATTGAAGCGTTCGGTAATGTTTTTCTAACTCGTGTAATAAATAATGAAAGAAAAACTTTTAGTAAAAGTAAATTGTTTTCGGAAAATTAACTTTAGGCTGTACAAAATTGTGATAGAAACTTCATGTCTGAAGAAAAGAGAAGGAAGGCAAAAAGAAATTAAAAATTATCAGACGAATCTTGAATCTGTTCAACTTACTTTTGTTTAACGGTTCTTCGTGATTCTCCTTATCAGCGGAGTTATTCGTAGAATTATTCGATTCCTGCTTGATTGAGCCATTATGCGACGTTCTACTGCAAGCGAACGGTTCCGAAGCTGTAAAACAAATTCAATGTTATATTTAATACGAACTTTAGAAAGATCTATGAAATTGCTTTAATTGATAATGATAAGCTTACCTTTTTTAATAGGCTTATCATGCTTACCTTCTTGGATGATAAAGCCTTCGATAACGTGGGTGAGTAGTTGAGGCTTCACCATTGCCTTGGGAGGCACCTGCTTGTTGCTAACAGTCGTAGGCAAGGATTCCATCACCGTCACCTCCTCGCTGATAGTACCGTTTGTTATCGAATTGACAGCGTTGGCCAGATTTATCAATGGATTCGTCGATGCCTTGTCGTCAGTCTTAGACGAGTCGTGGTTCTCGTCTTTTCCATTATTCCTATGATCTACATCTGAAACAAAGCAAATACTTTTATTTAATACTTCTTGAAAACTTTTTTTTTTCAATTCAAGTGTATAAGATTTTGTTCAAAAATTTATTTATCTCATTAAAATATTAACACTATTTTTCATAATTTCATTATGATGTTTTTAGAAAATGTCTACGAATGTTGGAAATGACCGAATTACCAATATTGGTTTAACATTGGTCCAATATTGATAATTCGGTCATTTCCAATATTCGTAGACATTTTCGTAAAACATCATAAAATGAGCCAAAAACACTCAATTGACATTGATAAAATATTTTTATATAAATTTCAATTGAGTAAAAACTTTTTATAAATGTCAATTGAGTGTTTTTGGATCATTTTATGATGTTTTACGAAAATGTCTACAAATATTGGAAATGATTGAATTAAATATT
>JAWWEN010032022.1:0-15178 GCA_035582955.1 Sycophila texana | reverse complement strand
GGTCCCGATTCCAATGTTACTTTGTAATTTTTGCTAGATTTATTATAATTTTTCTTATAGTATTTCTCTCAGTGTATAAGTTTACGGTGCAGACTAATTCTAGAAGATAAAGAAGAAAAGTATTTACAATAATTGTTTACATAAATTTACACATCAAAATCACTACTGAAATATATTACCGAAAAAAAAGAGAATTATAATAACCCTGTAAAACACGGAAGACTAGCTGCTAACATTACCTAAAATACAGCTACATAAACATACAAAAATCTCCGCAACTGAAATCTTTTGAACTTCCCTTCACGCGATTCATCCTTCACGCAGCCCGTCGCCACCTGAACTATCAAGAAGCCGCTCATTTTAAATTGTCTTTGACGAGATGAAGGAGCAGCGGCAATTCGGCTGCAGTTGTGAAACAAGTCGACGAAAAAAAAAGAAATGAGGGGCAAGAAGAAGGGAGCCAAAAGACTGACAAGCGTCGCTTCTTCGCCGCAGCGGAATCCAGGCGTGAGACTCGCTCGCATCCCTTTTAAGGTGACGCTTGCTAATTAAAAGTGGTAAGCGTATCGTTTGATTCCCCCCGCGAGGAAAGGGCGCGGCCCCCGTCGAACGGCCTCATGCAAATTATCGGCGAAGCGCGACTGCCGCGGCCCTCTTTTCATAAGCGAAAAAGAGACGAGCGACGACAGGCGGCGTCGGCTAATTAATTCCGCTGCTTTCCCGGCGGCTGAAACCGCGCGGGGAGCGTTTTCCCGAAGGTTGGATCCCGGCCGACGGCCATTGTTCATTAGTCGCATGCCGGGCGCGCCGGCCGCGACGAGACTCAACGATCGTTCGGATTCTTTCTCTTCTTAGGCTTTATTTTTTGCCGGGCGAAGTGGAGTTTTCTGTTTTTTTTTTTTATTGTTATTATCATTGCTCCTTTTCAGGAGTGAATTTAATCAGCGCGGCGTTTGTTTTAACGAATGCCGCGGGAGCTCGCGAACGGGGACACCTTTTTTTTATCGACGCTGTGCGCGCTCCGTTGTTCCGATCGACAGGCGAAGCGAATTTAAATTTTTAAGGGGCTGTGGATTAATTTATTCATCATTCATTGTTGTTTAATTGAAATTTGTTTTGTCAGGTTACTTTTAGCTTGCTTGCGTGATGACACGTTTGAGTTATTTATTTTTCTTTATTTACTCTGAGAAAAATGTTGTGGCAAAAATTATACTGTACTGTCTCTGGGAAAGTAATTGTAGTCTGACATTGTGAAAAAAAATTACTTACTCTTTAACTCTTTACAGTAAATTTATTACTGGACGTATATGAAAATGTACAATACGGTGAGGCTCAATACTGTTTGATTTATTTTACTATGGAGTATATTAATTTTTTTCAGAACAGTGTGTGATCATTTTCCCAGACAGTATATAATAATTTTTTCAGTCCAGGTCTTCAAAAAAAAAAAATATTTTATTGGGTAATTATTAGCAAAAATAATTTTAATTAATAATCACTTACAAACCATAGCCTTCTCGAAATCGTATTCTTTAAAACGCATTTACAATCCATCTGCGTTCTCGTATTGAAATATAGTATTTTTATTATACGTTTGATATTGTTATTTCATTAATGCGGTTATTTAACTCGTTTAATTTTCCATAATTAAACAAATTTATGAGATTTATTTAACCTTTTATTCTTCGCTTTTTATAAATACCATCAGTGCAGGAGTGTGGAGGAATTCCGCGTAAAAAGATAGGTAGAGTGTAAATACACTGACACTGTCGTGTTAGTAGAAGGGGATACAAAAACGGCTTATAGTACCTTCAGGGAATCTGGCTTGCATCTCAAGCGGTGGTATATATGTAGGCGGACGATTTAAGTTTAGACAAGTTTTACTGTTTGTGTGAAGCTGTTAAAGTTCATATCGCCGGAAACTTAATTTACTTTTTTTTCTTTTCTAGAGCAGATGTTCTAGTTTTATGGCATGTCAAAAGACTGAAAAGATAAATTTTAATGTATAAAAAATGGATATTAAATATTGCTTGAACATTTTCTAAAATTGTTATTTACTCACAATTGTTTATATACAAGTTGTATCAAAATTTTATATTCTTATATATTTCTTAAGATAGTTAGGAGTACATTTTAAATTCGTCATCCGATTTTCTGTTACGTCGATAATTATCCTAATTGTACCACCTTATATTTTGTCATTCAATTTACTGCATATTAAGGAATTTATTCCCAAATGGTTTATTGTCTACACAGAGAATCAAAAAAATCACTTTAGTAACTATAAGTAAATCTTAAAATAGGTTAAATAACTTTTAATGTGTACTAAATTAAAATAATAAAAATAATTTTACTTTGTATTAAATGTTACTATATTACATTTTTATAAAATTTTCTAGTCACTACCCATATTACTTTTTTTTTTTATTTTTCTTGTTTGCTTTAATGAATACTACAGTAATTTTTTCTGCAAGTATAAATAACCTCCACCCACTTGTCTTACAAAATCACATTCTAAATCACGACACCCCCACCCCCTATAAAAAAAAAAAAATGACTAAATCAACCCTCCTATCTCCTAATATCCACGAGCACCTTAACTCGCTCACGACCCCGGAAACGAGCATGTAAAATCGGGCGATCGTCCTCGCACAGTCGCGCGGCACGGCAGCCTCGTCGCTGCGTCTTTCTTTATGCGACCGCGTCACGAGATCCGCCCCGCTTTACGCGAAGAAAACGTAAGCGCCCCGCGGCCGGCGTATCGGCCTCGCGCGCGGGATCCCCGCGATCAAAGGGTACGCGTCGCGGATTTTATCATCGAGATTTTAGGCTTTCGCTTAAAACGCACTGCTCGCGGTGTTACTTCGCGATGGAAGCGCTTACTGTAATTAGGGCTCGAAGATGCGTACGATGGCCTCTCGCTCCTTTCTACGCTGTCCGATCTCGACTTTTATTCATGACGGTTGCAGATTTTTTTTGGTTTTTTTTTTACGTGAATTATGAATATTTTCGCGTGCGAGCGATACGGGCTGGTTGCTTCGAAAAATGCTCCGGGACGCTACTCTCTGACGGATTGAGTGCATTACTTTTATTTGAATATCCGACGCGTTTTTTCTGTTATATTTATTTTTTTTTTCGAGCGTTATAGTCGAACTTTATATTAATCCATTTAAAAAATAATCGGAAACTATGTAAGGTAATTTTCGCGGCACATAAATTCACGTTTTATATCTTATTTAGTGAAAGAATATGTGTATTTGATATGATCGCGAGCTTTTAATTTTCTACGAAGCTTTATTGAAATTAAAATTTATCCCCTTTTAGTATAATCAATCCATTTTATTTTGAGTGCAGTATTCAGCAGTGCTCGGAGAAATTTAAATGCATCGGCGCAAATTTAAATGGTTTCATTGGAATCTAATTCAAGCTTGGGAATAGTTGGGATTACTTTGTTTTGTCGCCAAAGTCGCCGCTGAGTGAGCAGGTTTAATCGTGAGAAGCTTGAGCGAACGCAAAAGCGTAGTTTTTTGTACCTTTCGAAGTTTTTGCAATAAACGGAGATCGTGTAAAAGAAGTGAATACTAAAGCTCAGAGCTTGTGGTACTGTTTAATGTAATGTGCAGTTTTGTCTTATTGAATAATTAATTCCTTTTTTGTTAATTTAATTAAAATAATTATTCTTAAAATGTTAAAATATCTGTAAAAAAAATTATCTTTTAAACCAGTTTCTTTTTTCCATTAGAGAAAGCTCTATATGATGATAAAAAAATGTTAGAACTGTGCTGGTATGTTTTTATTTATTTACTTATATTTTTTCTATTTTCTGTTTCTTATTTTCTAACGATTTTTTTTTTAATTTATAATGTAGCAATATTGCCACCAAATATCAAATCAAACTTATTTTTCATTTGAATAACTTTTAAAAATAAATGGAAATTGAAATTAATAATATTTTGCTAATAACGTTGTTTTTGGTGGAACTCTAAATAAATAAATTGAAAACAAAAATTTTTCACTTGCAGATCATCAGGTCCATCGAGAAATGAAAGATGAAAGCAAAACAAACAAAACGTTTTCACTTTCATGTTTGCGACTTCAGAGAGCAGAGATAAAGTTTCCATATATAGGACGTGAGCTTTATTTTAACTACCCGTGTGTACAGCAAACATTTTCCCAGTATAAAAATCCCTTCCAGTGAAACTTTAATACGTGAAATATTTATTTAATATGAAAGTTTTTTTGTCATAAAATTTTATTTGCGGCAATTTAACGAAATTCGGAAAATAAAGCGAATCAATAAAATACTTATATTTGCAGTGATAAATGTTACTAATTGGAAGATGGTTTTTTTTTCTAACTTCGTGCACAAATTTAAATTTTTTACAGAATTTAAAAAAACTTTAATAATAACCAATTAATACATTAAATTATAATAAAAGAAAACTACAATTTAGTTCTCTTTTTCATCGTTGCCAAATAAATAAAAAAATCATAAAATTCACCGAATAAAAGCTTCCTCTGGGAGGAAGCAAAATTACTACTATACATGGCTGAACTCAATACAGTCCATATTCTCCATACTCTAAAAATAATAGACGAGATATCGGTTTTGCTATCTCGATATTAAATCTCGATCTCGAATTTTGAACTCTATTTTGATTTTCGAAAAATAATTGAATGTCGAGAGAGAAATATGGTCATCGTACCCTGAAAAATTCCTTATACGAGGCGTTCAATCTAACTAGTAAGAGAAATACTGCAATATAAAACATATGAATTGTTAAAAATATTTATCGCTAAAGCAAATCCATGTATAAAAGATTTTTTACAAAGAACTTCTTTTTACAATATTTGTCTTTATATCGAAACAAGCTTCCTCCAAAAAACCCTCCGACTATGATAAACTATACTTAATTCTACACTAAATAAAAAAATAATCAACAAACCTAATCGACGAAGCAGCACCTCCAAAAAAAAACCTCTCAAACTCACAATCGCCGGCACACACAAAAATAACAATAATAATAATAACCGCACCTCACTGATCACAATTCGCGCTAAGAGTCACTGCACCGGTCGCTTCGCGGGGGCAGAGCGGCGCGGGTGATGGTGTGGCGGCGGCGGCACGCGCACCACCCGACTGAGCGCATTCCGGCGCCGGGGTTGCGGCCTCTCCACTCTCGCGCCAGCGGCTCGGCGCTCCTGCGCCGTCGCCGCGCGGCGCGACCCGCGAGCACGTGGACGCGCGCCTGCGGCCGGCTGCGCGCGTCACCGGAATTCGTCGCGGAATCCGACGCGCATAAAAGTTAATTAAACCGCCGTCGCGACGGTGTCCTACGCGCACCCGCCACCCCGACCCTCCGCGCCGCAATCGCTCGATTCTTCGATGAAATAATAAAGGGAACGGAGCGATACCCGAGTGAGTGGTTTATTGGAGAAACTTCGTTTTGAGGTGAATAGGCGGAGAGAGTTTTTTTTGGGGGGGAAATTTGTAGTTTTTTTTGTAAGAGTTTTTTTTTTTTGTAAAAGTTGTATTGGGGTTGTGTGAATTGTAATTAGGTATGAGGTTTAAAGGTAACGGTTAAACATTTCTTGAGTTATTTCTACGACGGTGAATGTTGATTTTTGCCTGCAGTTGAGTAGTAAATATCAAGATTACCAAGTATTACGGTTTAGTATAATTTAGGATTTTCACCAGTGGATTTGGTACGAATTTTTACTGAACTGTGATACTAAATTTCGAGAAGGCAATTGCAATATCTCTTAAGGTATACAGCAATAATTATTGAAATTTATTTATTTTTCCTAAATTTCAATTCTTTAAGGCCTATATTACATGATCAAATAAGGATCGCCCCGATAAAAAATAGAAAAGTAAGAAACTTGCCCATAGTGTGACAAAAAAAAAAAAAAAATTATAGTAGAAAGATAATAACGCTTTTTTTGAACCATTTTACTTACGGACAGTGGAATCGTTTTTACTATAATAGAAAACCTTTTGTTTCTGTACAAGTACAAAGACATACAAATTAAAAATTTTATATATTATTCTTTTTAGTGTTAAATTCTGAACTAAATAGAATTTTTCAATTGCCTATTTATTGTACACAACTACCAGGAACAAATTGTAACAAATTAAGATAAATTTTTCATACAAAAAAATACATTCTACTTTTTTCCTCTAAAGGATAAAAAAAAGATACTTGCATATTTAGCTCTTGCTTGTACATCATTATTTGTTTGGATATTCGCCGGAAATTTCCTTTTTACGCAGTCTTTTCACGGCAAGTAGTATATAATATTTTTTTTTTGCAGTGTGTAATCTAACTGATTGTAGATTTTCCACCCAAAAAAAAATATTGCACGGTTGTACGGAATTAACTTAAAATATTAGCTTTTTAGAGGTAGCGGCCTTGGAAGTCGGCCAAAAGAGTGCATCAATTTATGAATATAATGTGCGTGCGCAATTAACCGACACATATAAAAAATTCTTTCAAGATAATTCGCAAATGGACGTGAAGCGGCTTTTTCATCATTTCGTAATGCTCGCACAAATTAATGGCTTTTGCGTAATCTTCATTTGGAATATGAGCGCGTTAGATGGGCTAATTCCCGCAGCGAAAGATAATGAAGATACTTTCTCGTTATGCATTTTTAATGCGACGGAGAATTTTACGATATATTTTATTAAATATGTATATATATCTGTATAACGTAATTACATTTTATTCTCTTGATAAGTTAAACGAAATCTACTAAAGTTTATCTCATTGATAATATTTAATGTGGAACTTCATCAGTAAAAGCGTAATTAATATTTATGTATGAGCATTTGAATGACCGTGTCGTATCTGTAATGCTTTTGCGAATTTACGTTAATGCTATACTTTCCTTACTCTCAGTATATTGATGTTGTAAAAACATTATACGATGACATTTAATTTATATATATGAAACACATTTATAAAATCGCCGGAAATACAATAAAGCCGTTGTTAATAAATTTTCTCTGACTCGTTGTAATAACTGCAAAAAATAATTAACTGCAAAATTTTTTTAATAAATTTCTTATACTTTATACTTACTTATCTCGCCATCTTCGAGAACTACAATAAAAATAAAACCAAACACTCCTTACACAAAAATATAATTAAAAAAAACAAACGGGCCCCCCCCCCCCCCCCCCAAAGCACCGCAACATTGCAGTTTCAAGAAAAAAAAGCAGCCGCAAAAGCGAAACCTCTTTTAAAAAAGCTTCAAAAAAAAGAAATTAAATTAAAAGAAGCAGTCTCGTTAATGAAAGAAGAACTTAATAAAGAGACACCTCCTTTCACAAGGCAGACGCATCATCGCGGCGCCTTCCCAAGTAGACTCCGCGACGCTCCCGCATTCACCGTCTCATTTCCGTATAATGATAAAACAGGCTCGCAAGCCGCGGCGCGTCGTTCGGCCCATTGTGCGAACCTCGAATCGGTCGCTCGCGAGCGAGACGCTCGCCTTTTGCAAAATTAACCAAAGGCAACGCTCACGGGAGAGAAGCGCATCAGAAGCATAGAAGACTCGCACGCACTCTTAAGAAAATATCCTGTAGGAAATCTTATAGGAATAAATATCCTATGGGAAATCCTATAAGAAATCTGTAGGAATTCCTACAGCTTTTTCGTGCTAAAGAACCTACAGGCGATCCTAAAGGTTTTCCTACAGAATTTTTTATAGGAAAAAAATCCTATAAAAAATGTTAAAGGAACACCTATTGGGAAGAGTCCTCACGTGGTCATAGCAAGACAGTCTAAGATGATGGCCGGAGCAAGTAGGTTCGAATACATTGCCAGCATAGGGAGCTGATGTGTGTTTTCTATCTCTTTTAAAATTGGACAACAATATGAACAATTTTCATAAGAAAAATTTGTTGTTATTTAATTGAGATCTTTTTATTAAAAAAAAAATCTGCGAAGATGTTATTAAAAAATGCCAATTAAATAACTGAGCAAAATGAAAATTGTTTATATTGTTTCCCAATTTTAAATGATATTGAAAAGACACATCAGCTCCCTATATGCTGGCAATGTATTTGGACCTACTACTTGTAATTCGCTTCCAAAGGGCGTATCTCAGTTTAGCCCTTCGTAATAGGAAAACCTATAAAACGACTTTTAGCGTGAAAACGCCGTATAGGAATTCCTATAGGATTCTCATAGGATTCAAGGTTTCCTATAAGATTTCCTATAGGCGTCCTACAGCGAGCCTATATACCCTCTAAACTTCATCCAGTGAATTTTCACCTACAATAGTGCACATTCACTGAAAAACAGCGAGGATTAGGTCACTAATAGTAGTGATAGGCTAGTAACCTAATCCTCACTGTTTTTCAATGAATATGCACTATCGCAAGTGAAATTTCACTATTGATGAAGTTTAGAGAGTAGGCAATCATACATGATATTTTCGTAAGGGCAGGCACACCTGCACGTACAGGCGTCGACGTATCCGCGCTATACGCAGGGGGTGTGGGTGAGCGACAGGCAGACGGGAGGAGGGTGGAGGACGGCTCTCCTCCCTCAGATTGGTATTCAGCGACGAAAGCCGGCGTCGCACCCTCCGCGCGCCGCGCTTGATGAGCCCACCGCCGTACCTCGGCTACTCTCTTCGATCTGGCCGGGGCCCTTACCCTCCCCCCCGCCCCCTTCGTCCTGCTCGGCGCGGGATAAACTACGTGCGCCGAGCGAATAATCCGGGATAGATGTGGGCTCGCGAGACGGCGGTTATCTCTCTCTCGGCGGCGCGTGTGTGCTCGCTCGGTATATCATCCGTTGTTGGTCTTATCGACGCGGCGACGGCGCGGGTGGGAGGGGCCGGAGCGTGCCGAGGGGAGACCTGGAATCCGATCTTTTCCCAAGACTTTTATTGACGGGGCTTTGAATTGTAGCTGCGCTGATGCGCGTATTTGCCAATTGCTCCTGCTTCGCTCGCTGCTTTTATATATATCTGTATATATATATATATATATATCTCTTTTTTTCCTCTCGCGACTGGATTCCGTTGTTTGCGCAGACGTCTCTTTTTAAGCCTGATTGAGAATACCGATCGGTTCTTCGAGGATTTTTTTTTCAGGTTTCTTTTTTTTTAATGTCATTTTGATTTCGTTATTTTAATTATATTTGTAATTAAACGGTTAATTATAAACTTAAGTGATCGCGAAAGATCGATAGTACGCAGTTAAGTATTTCAGTAGAAAAAGTCGGGCGTGGTCAGACTCACACTTATTCTCCGTTTGGGGTATACTGAGTAGTTTAAATAATTACTAATGAAATTTTTAACTTTTGTAATAAACTTTAATTGAATTGAGATAAATATTTTCTCGAAGATACTAACTAGGAGACTGTCAGTTTTTCTTATAATGGATTTTCTTTAAACTAAAGGAAATGTCTTTATTTTCATAAAAACGAGAAAAGAAATTGTAACTGTAAATGCTTCGATGGAGATTAATATTAATTATAGTGTTTTTTACAGGTCTCTGTCAAATTGTGTAAAAACTAGTGGTAATTAAGGTATTATTTCAGTTTTATTGATACATTTTTAATTTACACTATAACTTTGGAAAAAATTAGCATTTTTTAATGTAAGAAGCGGCTATAATAGTTTTTCACTCCGAAACATTCGGCGATCAATTAAAAAAAAAACAACATTTTTTTAAGAAAGTGTGTATATTGTGAATTCGTTTAAACATTTTAAGGTTTTCATAAATTTCTTTTTAAAACTGTTGTGCACTGCACACAATAATTATTTTCTATGTCACAAAAAATTTAGTCTGGCTAAAATATGTGGAAAGTTTATTCACTAAAATTTCAAAAAGCTGGAGCACCGAGACTTTCACACTTTAATTTAGCTTTGGTTAAAGTATATAGAAGTATTTCAAGTTTGTAGATGCGGCAAAACTAAATATTACTGAGATATCTCTTAAAGTTTTTAATTAAATTATTTTAAAATTTGCTCGTATTTATAAGTTTAAATAATCATTTTTATAGTGTTATTATTCATTATTCTTCTCTGCATTAAAAAAATTAATGTTTAATAATTTCATGAATTCTTTTATAAAATTTCAGCAAACTTTCTTGATACATACTATAAGGTATAAGTAATTTTAACAAATAAGTTTTTAATCATAATAAAATACGAAAGTGTGGAAAAATCTCGTTGGTCAAGTTCTTCTAAACTTTTAAGGGAAAAGAAGAAAAGTCCCACGAACAAATTCTCTACAAAGTTTAGTCATGGCTTAATATTTTTTTACTCATTAAGTAAGTTCTAGCCAAATAAAAAATTTTTTTTTTCAAATTATATTGGACTATTTCATAATAAGATTTTATCTCCTAAATTATCCGCACTTTTTATGCTTTTATAGACTTTGTGATAAACCAGCATAGATATTAACTTATACATTCTTTTACAAATAAAATCCTCATTATTTAATAAAAATTCCCTACACAGTAAAACCTCAGGTAATAAATTCATTAAAAAAAACACTACGAAAAAAGCAATAAGAGATTTAAAATCCAATATATTAACCCCCTTAAAAAACCCCACTTACTACGGTTAATTGTCGAAAATAGCCATCAAGACAGATGGTTTTATAACGCATTAAATATATACACACGCGATCCAGAAAAGGAACTCGATCCCCACCCGAAGACGCGTCCCAAATCTCCGTTTATTCGCTCCTGCGAAACGACATTTCCTCGGCACTTAGCATAATAGATAAACTCCTCGACCGTAAAACGCTAAAATCCGGGCGCGTGTATAGTTTCGGGTAGAAGGGGGCAGGCCCAGCCGAGGCGTATGTCCGGTCACGCGGCGTCGAAATGATCGACGTACGCCGCATAAATTGCCGTAAGCAAATCTAAAGTTTATCTGCATCGGGGATGCGGCCGACTCCCGGGCGAGCCGTTCGCATGTAAAAGGCGCACCCTGCGTGCCCGTCGTCGCGTTACTGCCCCCTTCGGCGGCCGATCGTAAAAGGAAGCTGGCCGAGGGGGACGGACCGGGCGCGCGGAGGAAGTTATACTGCCGGCCGCGGACGCATTTATTTCATTTTTCGGCGCAGGAACCCCTTGGCCGCTGGATTTTAGGAGTGCAAGTTAACCCATCAGAGATAAGGGGAGGCCTTGACTATTTGATTATTGGAGCGGATCCTTTTGATAGTGCTGATACTATAAATCCTTTTTTAAATATTTCGCTGTGCAATGCATTGTTTTGCATTAGTTTGGGATTTTAATTTAGGCGATTATGATATGGTTTTGGTGCATTTATTAAAAGTGGATATAAAGTGTACATGTTTCGATCTATACTGATGAAAAAAAGAAACATATTTTATATGGATTTCCCAGAAGAAAACTCAGAAAAGCTCGATGTGTGAAATTTCCACGAAAAAAAGCATTGTTGCAAGATTTCTTCGAAAAAAGACACTTTTCAATGGCGTTTCTTCGCGAGGATATCAGGCAAATGAACTCTTTCTGCGGTCAATGTACAAAAATGATCTTTTTTCACGGAAAGCTAGTGAAATGTGTTTTTTTTTTTTTTGTGGTAAGATCACAGAACGTGCTTTTTTTCACGTGATCTGCAGAAGTGCTTTCTTTTGTTGCAAATATATATGGCACTGTTTTTCGTTGAAGAAAAGTGAAAGCTACCTTTTTTCGTCATTCTAAAAATTACGTTACTCAAAACTGCAAGCCCTATATTTTTTCTTCGCCCTTATTGGAAAAAAGCACACTTTGTTTTTCTTTAATGGAAAAAAATACATTCCACTTTTTCCTAACAAAGAAAAACAAATTTCAATTCGTTGCGACAAAAAGTAGTACTATACAAATATGACATTAATGTCATAAATTAGAGAAAAATTCACTAATTAGAGAAAAAGAAGTATTTAATAATTGCACTCTTTACTACACATTCTGCAATGTCCTGTTTAAAAAAATAAATTTTAAAAAATAGGGAGCAGTGACGAGTTATTATTATTCGCATTTTTATATTAAAATTCACAAGTACACTTACAGGGGTCAAAATGAATAGGTAAAGTCCGTTAAAAGATGTATAAAACACACATGCTACAAGATAAATGGAATGCTTCTGTGTTTTTTTTTACGTGAGCTATTTTTTTCTGCTTCCGTCTGCATTTGAAAGCACATGTTACTGAGATTTGTGACTACATTTTAATTCTGTGCAATACAGAGGAAAAAGAATACGTTTTTTTTATTACTTTATTCAATAAAATTGTAATTCAAATTTTACTTTTCAATACAATTGTTATAAATAGTTTAAAAATCATTTAATAATTACAACGAAAGATGAATGAAATTGTAAATTAAAAATTATAAATGGATTATAAAAAGTGAATACAAAATCATTGTTCCTATTTAAAATTGACTGACGATTATGCATAATGAGTTTAATCCCTCAAACAACTGTTTCTCCCAATGTTTCCGCTTCAAGCTAAAAACGAATGCGTTGGTGAGTACGAAAATCGTTTCGGCACTCATCTCGTAAGAAAGCCAAGGCCGTAAAGATATCACAGACGTAGATTTGGCTTTATACACCGTAACCCCCGGGGTTCCCACTTCGCGTACATAAAGCTTTAAATTGTGCGGGCATCAAACTTTTAAGACTCCGATAAAACGGCCCGGGCCGCGTAAAGATTCTAAAATGCCAAGACAGTCGTGTTTAAAGAGTCAATGGGGAAGAAGCAAAAGTTGCAGATTTGCACTGATTTGCCAGTGAAATGTTGAAAATGTTTACAATTCACGGGTGCTGTAAATACTTGCCAGCGAGTCTAGAAAGTTTGTATTGCGTGGATAATTAAATAATTCGGAAATAAATTCTTATAGGAAAGAAGATTCAGCAAAGAATTTTTCCAAATATTCGTGAAATCTCTGTAGCAAAAGAATGTTCAAATTTTTTTCATAATTTTTTTTTTTAAAACATTTTCATTTTTCTTTTAAATCGTTGCACGTGTCATTTTTTGTAAAAGTTGAGGTAGAAAATGGAAATTATTTGCGGAATTATCACGAATGCCCATGTAAATGTTTTAGGTACTCACTATCTGCCAAGAAATTTTTCTAAAATATTTAAACTATAACAAAATTGAATTTATTTATATAAAAATATAATGCTTGTACTTTACACATGCTTACATGTTACAAAATAAATCAGAACAGCATTTCATTCGTACTAACGCATTTGTTCAAATTATTTTATTTTTAAAAACATTAAAAAATTTAGAATCTTGATTATTTTATTATCGTACCCTTTAACCTAATTCGATAATAAAATCAACTATAATTCTGAAATTTATTTTTAATATATTTTTTTAATTTGAATAAATTCAGAAAATATATCTTCTAATACTTTTCATAAGCCGATACAGTATTTGAACAATTTTTTTTTTCAATATTTCAATTGACTATATAGAGAGTACCTACAAAGCTGCCCAGAAGAGACTAGAACAATATCACTTATAAGTAAGCATTCAAACGATTAAAAAAAGCTCATTTCGTAAGCTCTCAAACGTCAGCTCCACATTAAAAAAAAAAACGAAAGAAAAAAAACAGTACACCTCATAATTCCACCAAAAAAATACACTTATACGCAGCACACAACAAGCTATTAACAACCGCAATCCTCTCCGCGAAATTTCCGGCTTCAATACAGCATCAAACATAAAGCCAACTGGCAAAGTTTGAAATCCCGCCGATTCCGTAAGCTCCTCGTCGTTCCATTTTTTTTTTTTTTAACCGAGCCCCCGCAGCAGCCCATCCGCCTCTGCGAAACAATTCGCGTAGGAAGCGCGCAGTTACATATATACACGCGGCGGGTAGTCGGTGCCGGCGCGTCGCGGCCACAAATTCTATTTGCCCTGCCGAGGGACGCGCGGAGAAAGGAATGGAACGCGCGTCGCCGATACCCGCCCCCCGCGACGTGTACGCTCCCGGGGAAAGAGCTTCTGGGCTCGCGCGAATGCTCGCAGCTCGCGCGAGGCCTCCTAATGGAACTCAACGCCGCGGGGGGTGGGGGGTGGGGGACGAGCCGCCGACACACTCCGATGGTAGGACTCGCCCTCGCGGGGGTGAAAGTGCCGGCGAATATCGGATTTTTATGCTATCGATGGGGAATATTTCCGGCTGAATTGTTTCCAGAGCGAAATTCCCCGCTCGGCAGTTATCGATCGACGTGCGCTCGCTTCTTCCGATGTTTTCAGAGCAATCCCGTCTGGTTATTGTCCTGGTTTTCCCTTTTTTTTTCTTCGTGTTTTTATGTTAGGGGGCGGTTTCTGGCGGGAATTTTTTGTTTTGTTGCATTTATGTTTGTGCGAGGACAGTTTATTAGGAAATTGTTGTAACTTACTGATTGTGAGTTTGCAGTTTTTTATTTGAGACTTACCTGAAACAAAAAGGAAAATATTTATTTAAGATTGGAAGGACTAAATGGCAATACATTGTACAATGTAAGAAAATATAATAAAAATATCAATAAAAAAATCAAGAGGGTTGGGAATCACAAATACTTTATGAACTTGAGTCAGTAATGTATCACTATGAAAAGCTGAAGAATTTGAACATATTTATATCAAATAAAATTTATTTAAAAGTAAAATTTATTTGTGTAATTGTTAATACGAGTATATATTCATTATTTTATTTTAATTGTTACAAAGAGAACGGCACTTTAGGAAATAAGGCAATTACTTTAAAGTGGAAGTAGAAAATATGAAAATGTATTACGCGGAAATTTCAGCGAACTTCAGAATCCACTAAAACTATTTTAATAAGGTCCAAAATCCGTTGAATTTAATTATATTATACTCTTTTAAGCACATTATCCCTCATGAAAGCCAGATATTAGCTACTTTTTGCAATGTGACTATGCTTTTTTCTGACTGGACAGTTATACTTTAAATTCGTGCTAAAAACTCACGATTTTTAATGATTTTTTTGTTGTGATAGTTCCGTATAAAATTAATAAAATTTGGCAGTGATTAATTAATAAATGTTTGTAACATTTTAAGTTGTATTTAAAAAAATGATTAGACGGGCATTACTGTCAATAATATTTTGTATTTAATACTCTGACAACGTTTCGATTACATTGTAGTAATCCTTTTCAAGTCAATCTGGAATATATGGAATAACAA
>JAWWEN010032002.1:0-15195 GCA_035582955.1 Sycophila texana | reverse complement strand
TGTTAATGATTTAAACATTACCAGGTGGTACTCTGAAGCGAACTTTCATTCCTTCTTTAATAAATGTTGATATAAAATTTTTTTTTCAAGTGTTATAAATGTTTTTATGCCCCAAAATTCATCTTTCAAAAATGGCCATATTAGGAACAGTTTTTGCAAATGTTAAAAAAAATGTGTTTTCGTTTAAAACGTTATAGCTAAGACATAATATCTTGAAATTAATCTTATGAGGGCTCATTTTAAAGCTGATATATAAAATGAGTCGTTACACGTTAAAAAATTCTTCTCCGTTCAACAGTTATGGACGTTTCCGCTTAGGGTAGGCATATTAGGCACAGGTACCTTACGTTTCCTATATTGCTCATTTTTCCCTTTTCACGTGTTTTTTTTATTATTTTAAAGTGTTGATTTTTACATCTGTTTCAAATTCTGTTAATGTGATAGGCAAATGCTTTTATCTGTTAAAAATGCTTTGTAAAGATAACATCTGATGTACATTTAATATGCAATTTACAGTTGCTCCGTTTTGCATAATTTTTCATTATTTTAATTTGGCTTAAATCTCTACCTTAATTAATCCATATCCTACGGTGGCGCCGATGAACTGAGCGACAGCGTAAACAAGTCCCGTTGGAACGGATTTGAGGCCGATCATTACCGCCCCTAACGTCACGGCAGGATTCAAATGAGCTCCGCTTATGTGGCCGAATGTCTAAAAAGGGTAATTACATTATCCAGTCACCGTCATTAAGTTTTTGTTTAATTAAGTTTCTTGATATAAAATAATTATAAATTTTTATGTTGTACCATGATTAGAAGATTGACAGTCAAACCAAAAGTAAAAGCCGTCTGCATCGGAGGAGGTGGTGCAGGTCCCATGGTTCCTATGCACCCCATGCATCCTATAAATATGAGTGTAGCCGTGCCTACAACCTCTCCGAGGAACATCGTAAAAGTTCCCTCTTGCATCTTCCATGGGTCGACTAATTTAATATGAAATTACACTAAATTGTTTCTTTCCACTTTGATAATGAATTTTTTTTATGTATAAGTAAAAATGCATTTGACTTTTACTCTCCAATAAACTAAATATAATAATCAGCTATAACTTACGAAATTTTCGCTATTCCGGAGCAGAGCACTGTTAGTAATATATAGGTTTTTTTCGACAGTCAATAGACTGAGAAAAGTGAGGAATTCTATTCCGGAAAATATTGCCAAAGCGGAGAATATTGGAGAGTTTAAAAGTATGATAAGATCTTTCACTAATATGTTCTAATATAGTTTAAGAGTAATACTGTATTTTTATCTTGTTTTATTTGGAAATTGTATGCGCTGAGGAAATGTATAGAAATGTTTGTAAGGGCTATGCCCGTTTAATAAAAATAAATAAATAAATAAATAATAATCAATACGATTTCATAAATGCGAAATATTTCTTCTCAACTTACGTTTATTTTTATTCGAAGTCATATTAAATCTTTTCTCCTAACTTTAAATTAAAATATAAATAAATTAAATTAAACTAAACTAAAGGTAACGGTAATATAGTGGAGCCGCTTCACTGACTGAGAGGAGATTACATTTTACCCGTTCTAAACGCTAAGCAGACACCAACCGAATGGGCGATTATAAGAAAGTGATTTTGTAAAAGTCACAATCATTCACTATCGGTCTGACCAGCATACCTCAGCCAGTCTAAACCTTTTTCTTATCTGCTCTTTCTTTCATTGGTAGCGTTTCGCTAGTAGTCGCTTCATCGTATGAAATCAGCTACTTCGTATTAGTTTTTTTTTCGTTATCGGTAATCATTATCAATCAGCAATCTCTATTGACTACTGATCTTTTTTTGCCATCAAATGTAAGCGTCACCTTGCTTTGCTTTTTTAAAATGCTTTTTAAATGCGTAATGTAACGAGATTTCTATGAAAAATTGAGAAATTGTATAACTTTGTTTTATATTTATTTATTTATTTATTTATCCAGAGTACATAAAATATACATTAACATTAGTAATCTCGCAGAGGAAAAAAGATTTTCCTGTTCGCGAGTCCTGATTACAAAAATACTTATAGACTAACTTAAAAACTATAATAAAACAAAGTTTATAAATTCTTTATTCTTTTAACATCACAATAAAATTTTAAATAAAAAGGTTTTTTGTGTCTTGCTTAAGTCTAATTTTAACATTTATAGGCTTGATACAGAGATCTTTATAAGACGGGTTACGTCTCTAGGGAATATTTTCTAAGATCCATTCTTTTATTTTATTAATGTTCGTTTTGTATCAAATTATTTACCTGCGATTAGTTTTAGGAAGATGCGTCATCGGTTTTTATTGTACTTTTTTAAAGTAATATATTTTTAAATTATTTGTAAAACTATACGTCTTTTATGTTCTTCTAAGTTTATTATTCGTATAGATAATTACGTAGTTCATAATTGCCATAGATAATAATTTGTAATATACTTGAAAGTACACTTTATTTTAAATAATCATGACAGGTGAATAAAATAAATCTTCTATAATTTCGTACTCTCTTTTATTAAATTGTTTATGTCACAAGTGCTTTCATTTACTTAAATAAAACATGAACATTTCTCGTAATGCGCTAATAAAGCACAAGCCGAATGGTAGAGCATTAGAACCCAATCTCAAAAACCCAATTCATTCCTAGGCAATTGCATTAAAACTAAAGCTCCGCCATTAGACATTTTGCTATTCCCGTCTAACAGCGCACTCCCACCTCCCCACCCACGCCATCCACATCAATAATTCACCACCAGCTCATTTCCTATTCATATCGAACTTTCTCCTTCATTTCTCGTAATAATATATCCGTAATAACCCACTATTGGGAAATAAATTGCTAGTGGGTTCTCGGAACTTACCGTCCCTGGCAAATCTCGAAAAGCAAACATCGACGTAAAAACACCAACAAACAGAGCGCTCAATCGTCGACCATGTCGTCCAAGGTGCGCTCGAAGTCGGAGCCCTACGTCAACGAGAACTACCTGGCGGACACGGAATACGTCGTGAAGGTGGCGAAGACCCTCCTGACGCCGATCGGGATTTGGCCGCGCAGCGGAGACTTAAGCTCCAAAAGCAGGACGATCTTCTACATTCGAGTGTGCCTGGTCTTCTGCCTGATGCTGTTCCTCCTGGCGCCGCACTTCATATGGACCTGGTTCAAGGCAGAGGATCTCCGCAAGCTCATGAAGATCATAGCGGCGCAGGTGTTCAGTTCCCTGGCTGTTCTTAAATTCTGGTCGTTGATACTGAACAAACCGGCCATACGCTACTGTCTCGAGGTTATGGAGGATGACTACAGGGTGGCCGCCTCAGAGGAAGATCGGCAGATCATGATAAAAAACGCGAAAATCGGCAGGTTTTTCACCACCGCGTATCTGGGTTTGTCCTACGGTGGTGCATTGCCGTATCACATTATCATGCCCCTGCTGCAAGAGCGAGTAGTAAAGTCTGACAATACCACCATGATTCCCTTGCCATATCCAAGCGAGTATGTCTTCTTCATAGTGGAGGACTCGCCGCTTTACGAAATCATCTTCGTCACCCAGATACTTATCAGCAGTATTATACTGTCGACGAATACTGGAGTATACAGTTTGATAGCCTGCACCGTGATGCACTCGTGCTGCCTGTTCGATGTCACCAGTAACCAGTTTGCCACGCTGCTGCGTGATAAGGACGTGGCGAAGAATGGAATGGATCCCGGATTCACGGAGAGGATTAGCAAAGTCATCGAGTTTCACGGGAAGGCTATAAAGTAAGAGTGGAGTTTGTTAATTAAAATGTAGAATTCGTTAATTTTGTACAAGATTTTTTTAAGATGACTTTTGATGGATGTCTTTAGGTACGCAGAAACGATAGAAAATGCCTTGAATATCGTCATGCTTTCGGAGATGGGTGGTTGTACTTTAATTATTTGCTTTCTGGAGTATGGCATATTACAGGTAAATGACTTTTAAATTTGATTGCAATTTATTTTCTATATTACACATAAATGTAGATTTTTATAGTAATGTACTTTTTTTATTAGATTGTAAACTTTTATTGTACTGTACACTTATTTGCTTTAAACATAACCATATCTCGTATTTAAATGAGAAGATTTTTACAATAGGATTTAGAAGATGGCGATTATCTTGGCATGGGAACTTACTGTGTTCTGATGACATCAATATTCGTGAATGTGTTTATTCTCTCATTCGTCGGCGATAAAGTCAAAGAACAGGTAACTAAAGAGTAATACGAAAGTGTAACTAAAAAAAATTTCCAAAACAATCATATTATTTTAATTCTAAATAAATTAGAGTGAACAAATTGGATTCAGCGTTTATTCGCTAGAGTGGTTCTACTTGCCAAGAGACGTGGTCCGCAGGGATCTCAAGTTTATCATGGCTCGCGCCAATCAACCCACGCGATTAACAGCTGGTAAATTGTTCGATCTGTCGCTTCAGGGATTCTGTGATGTAAGAATCTTAAAGAAACTGATTTTATGAACAATTTATTATTATTCCTAATTTATTGTCACTTCTAATTTTTTTCACAGGTCGCGAAGACCTCAATGGCCTATCTGAATTTTCTTCGAACTCTCGAAATCACGTAGTCATTCGAGAGTTAATCTCATTCCTCATTCGCTGACATAATGATGCAGTCATGATTGTTATTGTACCAAAAATACTCAGTATGTATTGATAATTTTGTGATGAACACGTCCTTACAGTTATTTTCCTAGTTGATTTTAAAAATGAAGTAATTTTATAAAATTAGCATAACAATAAATACTTATTTCATGTTACTTCCTCATACTATTAAGATTATCAAAAAGATCTAATACACATCACTTTAAAGCTTGCGACTGTGCGTGTTATTGCGGTGCGTGGAGTCACTCTGCCATAGCAACGTTTCTTAAAAGCATTGTACAGCCGATGGAATGAAAAGTTAACTCAAGATAAGTGCTGCAATCAAAAGTAGAGCTTCTGCCAATGCTCGCAGTACATTTTTTACAATAGAATCGATTCGCAATTTACGCTACCCTCACCTTTCCTTCATTATCTTCCGAACATTCGGTGTAACAACTTGCGTCTACGTGTATAAAGATAAATTCCCAGTACACAGTTGCACCTCAACGAGTTCGGTTCGCTAAGTTCTCGAGAAACTCATAAAAATAAAATTTCCGTCAGATTCATTGCAAATGATATTGTTCTTATTCTTAGTTCGCGAAAATTATGAAGGATTTTCTAAATAAGAGCGACCAGTCAAAACAGATAACGTTCACTGACTGGCAATCCGACTTTGATTTCGACGTACGCTTCAACCGTAAATTTTTTACTTTCCTCGGCCTGTGGCCAGCGAAAACAAAGTTCGAGCAAACGCTGAGAAAATGCTCGATAATTTTAACAATCACATTCTTGTGTGTGTTCTTTATACCTCATGGATTGTACGTAATTTTTGTCGAATCTGACAACGAAATGCGCTTAAGAATGATTGGACCACTGTGGTATTTATTAAAAAACATATTTGCACAAGTATACGATGCACTGTGTACAGACACATTGACGTTAAATATTTTTGTATGTTCTGTACATTATCTCAAGCTTTTGCATGATAGTCTCTGGTAAGTATATCTTCGCCTTGTTGAACCGGAGTAACTTCGCAGTGTGCGTGAATCACATGGCGGAGGATTGGCAGGTTGCAAAGGCTGCAGATGAGCGATTATTCATGCTGCAGGCTGGCCATTGGACAGAGACATTCACGAAGCTTTGTCTGACCTTCATGTACACCGGTGCTATATCCTACAGCGTATTATTGCCGCTGATCGAGCAGGTGGTTGCTGCCTTGTCACCGAACGACACCAGGACGCTGGTCTTCCCCATCTACGTTGGCAGCCTAACCGTTGATGTCGCCACCGATCGAGAGCTTCTCTTCGATCTCATCTTCTTCACGCTTTCTTTTAGCATGGTCGTCATGTGCACCATATCTGTAGGGATGGCCACCTTCCTGGCCAAGCTCGTGATGCACGCCTGTGGACAAATTCGAATCTTGCAGAAGTACTTGATGTTAATCGACGAGAAGGACGGAAATGTGAAAACAGGTGAAAGCTGCCAAATGAATTTCAACGTCATCGTGATTAAACATTTGCGAATTTTGAGGTAACAGTAACTTTTTCATGTGTCCGGAAAATATGAAGATAAAAAATAAAACGCGGGAGAATAGTTATTTAAAGGAACTTGTTTGTTCTGTTAAATATCACGATCATTTTTCAGATTTATCAACGTCATCGACGATGCCCTTACTGGAATTTGTTTTGTCGAGTGTTTCGGAAGCACGTATGCTATTTGTCTATTGGGGAGTTACACTTTAACAGTAATTTGTTTATTGTGCACAATACATGCACTAATCATTTAACACTATTTAAATTCATTATTTATTGCAGGCGTTGGAGAGGCACAACGTTCTAGACATTATAGTCTACTCGTGTCTATTAACTTCATTTGTATCAAACATTTTTATCGTTTGTTTCATAAGCGATCGCCTGACCGAGCAGGTATTTTAAGCAATACGAAAGATGATGGTAAATTAATCGTGTACTTTAATCATAACGTTGTTTTTATCTGATTCCGTGAGTGTCGTAAAATTGGCATTTGGACTTACGAAGTTAATTGGTCGAGTTTACTCGCTCGAGGAGAAAGTACCGTTGTCCTGCAAATAATTATATTGGTGACTCAAAATCCACCACAACTCACGGCAGGCAAGATATTCTTTCTGTCCATAGAAAGCTTCACATCGGTATGAATTTTTATTAAAAGCTGCACAATCTAATTCTTGACCTCCTAAAATAACATATTTTAAGATGAAGTCTTTTAAGATCACCATTTTTTCATCGTTAAAACCTCCACCAAAATGGAGTTAAAAACTCCACAAATCATTTGCTAATCTTCAGTAGCATTTTTTCAAATCTTTCGTTCTTTACAAATTAAAAAAATTCAATTTTTTTATACCACTGATAGTTTTTATTACGATCGTTAAAACTCTCAAGAATGATGGTTTTATAATTATATACTAGTGGATTTTATAAGAACAGTTATTGATTAAAATCAGGTGTCGAGAATTAAGTTGAACATCTATATTTTTTTTCTTTCAATAGTGTTTTCTTTTCTCACAGACTCAATTTCTTTCGCAGATAATTAAAGCAGCGGCAACTTATCTGAATATGTTACGCAAATGCATGTAGTTTAAACTAAATATTAAAATACTGATATTAACATTGGAAAGATTTTTATGTAAAGCTATTGCATAAAAAAATGCATGGAATTTACGACGTTACTATATGGTTCGTGCATATCTCTGAATTTGAACATTTGTTATTGAATTTTCTAGTTTTATGAAAAATCATTTTCAGCCACTCTTCTTCAGAGGAATATTAGAATTATGTTATTATATTCGCCAATTGTTTGTTATTTAATTTGCACAACTTTTTGACCTCACATATAGTAATATTAATTAATACTACATACTACTGTTATCTCAAAGGAATGCACATAATTTGCTATCAGACCTATCATGGCAGTTTATATTTTATTGATAATAACAATCAAAAGTGATTAAAGTAACTGTTCTCTATTATTACGTTTATTATATAATTGTAACAATTAAGCAGAAAAAAACGATGTTTTGATCATAAAAGCTATAGGTATTTTTTCCAAATATAAATTTCTTTAAGATAGAATCATTATTGAATATTATATGCAAATGTATAATAATAACATTATCTTGTTAAGTGAACAATTAAGCAGTAGAAATAGAAATTTTGACCATTAAACGAGTATAATTTCCAAGCACAATGTTACTGATTTCAATTGTACTTTTCAATTGTAATTACACTTTTACTCTAATGATGTTAACGTAATATCTAGTCACGTAATAGATGGTGTTTTTGATTATGGTATTTCATACGACGAAAAATTATCTAAATCTAAGTAATCTGAACATTTTTTTTCAATTTTGTAGCTTGCTACGAAAAAAAGAAACGAATTTACATTAATGTAAATTTCAAATTGTTTAAAGAATAATTTATTATTATTGTAAATTAAGTAACTATTCTACCAATGGATGCTCTGCACTGATGGCATTCAAGACAAAAGATTCAACTCCTCTCTTAATATAATTTACAAAAATTACACTATATCACTCTCAACAGAACATTAGCACAAGAAAATTATACTTTTTTTTATCACTCTTTACTGAGCTGCAGAAATAATACCATTGGCACCATCGACGACTGTGTGTTATTGCCGTGCGTGGAGTCGCTCTGCCATAGCAACGATCAACGTTTGTTAAAGGCTGAATGAAAACTTAACTTGGGATAAGTGCAGCAATCAAAACTAGCGTTTATACGAACGCTTGCAGTACATTTTTAACACCAGGATCGATGAGAAACATAAGCTTTCCAACATTAACTTCAAAACATTCGAAGTGGAAGCTTGTGTCTAAGAAAATATATTTTCAGTACAGTACTCTTCTTACAAAAAGAAAGAAATTCTCGAAAAATCCCAATAAGTGGAATTCATAGAGATTATTGTTAATAGTATTCTTTAAATTCGGAAATTATGAAAACTGTTACGGAAACGCACGATCAGTCAAAGTATTCGTTGTGCAGCGACTGGCAATCCGAATTTAATTTTGATACGCGCTTCAACCGTAAAATTTTTAAAGTGCTCGGGCTGTGGCCTTCAGACAAAAATTCTGAAGAGGCTTTGAGAAGATGTTCCATTGCTCTGTGTACCTTTTTCTTGTGTGCGTTCTTAATACCTCACGGATTGTACGTATTTCTAGTGGAGCATGACAACGAAGTTCGCTTAAACAAGATGGGTCCATTATGGTATTTATTAAAAAATATATCTGCATTTATTAAAATAGTAAATATCTTTTACGAAAATATTAATGATGCATATGTTATACGTACCAAGTTTTTGTCTGATAACCTGTGGTAAATACATGTTTGCGGTGTGGAATCGAAATAATTTCGCAGTGTGCGTTAAACACATGATAGAAGACTGGCAGGAGGTGAAGTTGGCAGATGAGCGAGAGTTCATGCTTCAGGCTAGCCACTGGTCGGAGACATTCACCAAGTTTTCCCTAAGCCTCATTTTTACTAGTGCTGGTTGCCACACCATTCTATTGCCGTTTGTGCGGCAGGTGTTTGCGGTCTTGTCACCAAATGGCACGAGGACTTTAGAATTCCCTATTTATCTTGGCTGCCTAACCATCGACGTAGCCACCGATCAGGAACTTCTGTTCAACGTCGCCTTTCTCACTCTCTCTATCAGTATGCTTCTCATGTGCACTATAACTAGCGGGATGGTCATCTTCTTGGCTAAGGTCGTAATGCACTCTTGTGGACAGATCCATATTTTGAGGAAGTATTTGCTATTATTCGACGGAAAAGAAAGGAAGAAGGAACAAGGTGTAAACTTCCAAGCAAATCTTAAGACTGTCGTAATTAAACATTTGCGTATTCTAAGGTATCCATTACTAACGTTTATGTAAAATATTAATTCGTCGTTCCTAACGAAGAAAATCACATTTCATTTCTTCCCGACGAAGAAAAGCACTTTTCGGAATTTTTCCGCGAAGAAAAGTACATTTGGCAATTTTCAATTTTTTTTCACGGGAAACTCGCAAAATGTGCCATTTTTGTGGGCTTAATAGCACAAATTTTTAAAAAGGCGTTTATTAAACGGTTTGAAAATGTTTAACGGTTTTTAAAAATTTTGCTGTGCAAGGGAGAAGCTCACAAAATATACTTTTTTTCACTGTAATCTCCTGAAATGTGCTTTTCTTCGCGGGGAAACTCGTGAAATGTGCTTTTCTTCGTCGGTAAATTGTTACATTATACTCATGTTCATTGTTATACTCTGTTGTTAAAAACACAATTGAAACAATTATTTCCAGATTCATCAGTACAATCGAAGATGCATTTGCAGGAGTTAGTTTTGTCGCATGTGCTGGGAGCAGCTTCACTATTTGCCTTTTAGGCTATTATATGTTAAAAGTAAATCTTAATTTTTATTTAGACACAATTAATTTTTTGATAAGTAACCTTTTGATTTTTAATATTTAAATGTATATTTAAATGTATATATTTTACATTAAACAGGAACTGGAGAGAGAGAACATTTTGAATGCCATAGTATACATGTGCATACTCATGTCAGATGTGTCAAATATTTTCATTTTTTGTTTCATAAGCGATCGTTTGACCGAGCAAGTAATTCAAAATAGTAACAAAACTATAATTAAATAAGTACTGCCCTTAATTTTTAACATATTTCTATTTGATTTCATTAGTGTCGGGAAATTGGTTTTTGGGTTTACGAAATTGACTGGTCGATTTTACTTGCCAAAGAAGAAATTAGTACTATTGGATTGCAACTGATTACCTTAGTATCACAATATCCGCCGAAACTTACAGCAGGCAAGATATTCTATCTGACGATGGAAAGTTTCACAAAGGTATGTCGTTTTATTAAAAACTGCAACTTAATTTCCTGCTTTCTCTCAGTTTGGGTATCAGCTCATAAAAGCCAACTAAATTTTGATAGCGAGAATCAAGTTGCAAATCTAAATTTTGCTTCGTTAACAGTTTTTTATGCTTTATAAATTGAATTTCTTTTCTAGATAATGAAGGCAGCAGCAACTTATCTCAATCTGTTACGCAAATTCATGTAATATTTATAATATCCATTGATACATTTGTATATGTATATGTAAACGGTGTAAAGATTTTTATAAAAAACTATTGCATTCAAATTACACCAAATTTGGTACAATACAATAGTTTTTCACTCATTTGAGAATTTTACCTATTTTTCCGTTTTATGAAAGCATGTCAGGAATGTATTGCAATTGCATGAAAACTGAGAAGAATAATAACAATTTTACACTTTAACAAACACTAAATGTACCATAAATTTTAATTTTACATCGAGTTGAGTTACTCAAAATTTCTGTTTAATTTCTGATGTAGAACCATAGTAGCTTCACAGTAAACTTGAACCACGGAGCAGAGAAGACACAGACCACTGCTCGTGCAATCCTACTACCAATGACTAAAGAGCTGGTTGCGTCCTCATTGCCAAACTGAATGTGAATGATGATCTCATCGATGCACCTTGTCAGTTCGACCATAAATATTTTCATTGATAAAAGTTTTTGTCATATTGTTTTTCCTATCTAACAGTAGGGTCGTCACAAATAGAGAAGTCATATAGGAATACACTTAATCGATATACAGGATGGTAAGGGACAAAAGAAGGACGAGTGCAGTAAGTAACTCTCGGGCCAATGTTAAGGTAGTAATAATGTAATTAAATTACTACATTGCCATTAAAATTTTCTTTTACTTCATTTTATTATTTCCAATAGCATTTTGATGTTTGTCTTCATTCAACGCTTAGGTAATAGTATATTACGAAGTAGATTTTCGTTTGTGACGTTTACGAACGAGCGAAGCGAGCAAAGCGAGACGAGAACCTCTTTACCGAACATGTATCGTACTTTATTTTGTGGAACGCCGTGCGGAAAACGCCGATTTATTTAATTATTGCCCGATTTATTAAGATTTCGCTTGCATGCGTAAACGGGGTTTCACCCACGGAGTGCTATAAAAATCTATAAAGTTTAGAACACAAGAGTCCATTTAAATATTAAATAAAAGTTTACAGATTGAATACGAATTTTTCTGTAAAAATTACGTAATTTTTGCAATAAAATTCCTCTCATTTTTAAATAAACGCTTTACATAAGTTGACTTACGTATAGCACAAAATTTTTATATTTTGTGAGAGTTGTCCGAACAGATATTAACGCTCGTTATTTAAAGTTTTTTTAAGCAGTTTTTTTTTTAAATAGTCAAAACACACTTGTCGTCACACTTGACGGTCACTGATGGTTTGTTATAGGACTACAACGTGCCCCTTTGTCGTAGCAACGACTAACGTGTTGCTAAGAAGCTTTCCATAGACAGTGAAAATAAAAATTAACTAGGATAAGTGCAGCAATCAAAACTCGTACCTGCATGAGATCCCGCTATAAATTCTTAAGACTGAAATCAATGCGCTATGTTCACTGCTCTCTCAAACACTATACATTGACCATTCGTCAACGCAACTTGTCGATCTCTAAAAAGATATATAAATTTTCAGTATGTAAATTCAAGTCGACAAAATTATTTTAAAAATCTGATTAATTGTACACTTACTAAATTAATTATTGACCATAGCTTGATTTCATTGAAATTATGGAAGATATAACAAAGAAGCAAGAACTGACCAAAGTGTTGTACAAAGATTGGCGATGTGACTTTGATAATGACATACGGTTTAATTACAAATTTCTTAAGTTTCTTGGTTTGTGGACAGCCAAAACGAATTCTGAACATTTACTGAGAAAAATTTCCATAGTATGTACTGCTTTCTTTTTGGCCATTTTTGCTATACCTCATGGAATTTATATTATATTTGTGGAACCCGATAATGAACTTCGTGTAAAAATGCTGGGACCATTCAGGTATTTATTTCCAAAAATGTATATATGAATAAAAAACAAATAATATCTACTAACAATCAAAACTACTACTAAATATAAAAGTGAAGTTATTTAATGTTAAAACCAGTTCCTTGTTTTGTTATCGTGTAAAAGTTTATTGTTACAATTATGTTAATTTTATATTTTTTAAACTAATCTGTATAAATTAGAAATTCTTTAAAATTGCCTAAATAAAAAATTTATAAGATCTCACATGAGATCTCGAATGAGATCTGTGTTCACACAGGAAGACGATATCAAAACAGTCTTTAGCGTTTACTATATATGTTATCCAAAGTTTCAGTCTGATGAATTCTGGTAAGTACACGTTTGCTTTGTTAAAGCGAGGTAACTTTGCAACATCTATGAAACACATGGCAAAAGACTGGATGTGGTTGAGAACAGAAGATGAACGACAATTAATGCTTCAGGCAGGCCAATGGACTGAGACTTTTACAAAGCTCTGCTTGACTTTCATGTACAGTGGTACTTTATCCTACAGCTGCGGATTGCCGTTAATTGATAATGTGGCCGCTGCCTTCAAGCCAAACGTCACAAGAAAACTGATGTATCCAGTCTCTTTTGGCATCCTAACCGTCGACGTCGCCACCGATCAGGAATTCCTCTTCGACCTATTCTTCCTGATACTTTCTATCAGTATGTTCTTCATGTCCACCATATCCATCGGCATGGCCACTTTGATGGCCAAGTTCGTGATGCATGCCTGTGGACAAATGAATATTTTAAGAAAGTATTTGATGCTAATCAACGGAGATGAAGATGCCAAAGGTCCCCGATCGAACTTTAAGATAGTTGCCATTAGACATTTACGTATTTTAAGGTACTTAATATTGTGGATAATTTTGGCTATTGTAGTACAATCAACTTTTTATTTACAGTATTATCAGAAAGATTTCGAATACCTCATTTTTGCTCTACGGTTGCTTTGCATACTATTGGTATCACTGAAAAAAGAATGAGTAAATTCAACAAAATATTTCTTTAAGTAGTGCCAAGCAAATGGTTTCATTGAATTAAATAAATCTTTTTGTAAAAACTGCTAAATAAAGTTACTTCAATGAAATATTTAGTTGGCACTACTTAAAGAAAGATTTTCTTGTACGAAAACTTTCTATCGATACTGTATTTAAATTATGAAAAAGAGATTAATACTGAAATTAATTAAGTTAATTTTAAGATAATTACTTTCAGATTCATCAGCATAGTTGACGATTCACTTTCGGGAATTTGTTTTTTTGAAATATTAGGATGCACCTTTGCGATTTGTCTATTGGGCCACTACATTTTAACAGTAACGGTTTTGTTTTTTATGGACCTTTGATTGTTCACTAATTTAATAAATCTTCTAAACACAATAGGAAATAGAGCGAAACAACATCCTCTTTGTTGGAGTCTACGTTTGCATTCTAACTTCTTATGTTTCAAATATTTTTATCTTATGTTTCTTAAGTGATCGTTTAACTGAGCAGGTATTTTAAAATAATTTAAATTTTAATTTAAGAATTTTTTTAAATTAGCTGCGCACATTATTTATGCGATATTTACGTTTAATTTCATGAGTGCCGAGAAATTGGCATTTGGGCTTACGACGTTGATTTGACGAGGTTATACGCCAGAGGAGAATGTACCGTGGGCATGCAGTTGATTATACTGGTATCACAAAATCCGCCACAACTCACAGCAGGCAAAATATTCGTTCTATCCATGGAAGGCTTTACATCGGTAAGAGTTTTGAAAGCATTCTTATTGCTTCTTATTGCTCAAAAAATATTAATTGATAATAGAATTAATTTCCCTTGCAGATAATGAAGGCTGCAGCAACTTATCTAAATATGTTGCGCAAATTTACGTAAATAACATAAATGCTCATCTACTAGTTTTACAATATTAATGGGATCCTAGTATCAAAATCATAGATTTTTAATTGACAGTGGTATTTCTCATAATATTGTGATTCATCGAATAATAGCACCTTTTTTAACTTTTCATTGGTGTATAATTATATATTTAGTTTGATATGCAAATGTTAATTTGTCTTAATGTGACTTCTAAGATTTGATAACTTTTCAATACATACTTTTTAAACATTTTTCTACATTGAAGTTTCTGGCAAGTAAATATGTACAATTCTTGAGTTGTTGAGGGATATTCCCTTTGGTTCGATTAAACGTTTACAAGGAGAAAGCAACATGATTTTTTCACTACGCCCGCGTCGAAAGTACCACATTCCCTCCCTGGACCGTACGGAGAATGTAGCAATTTCGAACACGGTTGTAGTGAAAAATAGTATACACTACATGGGAAGTAAAAAAGAATGTCTCGGATCGCACGTAAATTGTCATCCGAGACAATTCTTATTTTACTTCCCTTGTTATGTAATATAAGGAACCTGTGCCTAATATGCCTACAATGGATAGTTTTATAACAGTAAATGCGAAGTTTAAAAAATAGCTTACATAAATTGTGTATTATTAAGGGTAAAACGGGACTTTAATGATCTCGTGGAGCCAGGTAATTTTCAACACTCTCATCACCCTGCGATGTGGACTGTCTTATTTACA
>JAWWEN010031961.1:0-15204 GCA_035582955.1 Sycophila texana | reverse complement strand
AAGTACTTTTACGTCAAAATCTGAAGATCGAAAAATTTTGGCGACACAAGGCTTTCTCTATGAGAAAGCAAAAAACACAATTTTTTTGTTTAAACACATTTAATTTTTAACGCGACAACATAAAATGTTATAATATACATCTATATGCGTCTACAGAGGTGAATCTACAGCAAGGACAGTCGGCGAATGCTTGAAACGCGAGAAACCGCTTAGCGGGTGTGCGGGTGGCGATGATAAAAAAAAGCAAGGATTTTCACACGGCTCGGGGAAGTTGAACAACGGCCTTAACGGTTTATTATCTCGGCGCTCGCGAGGCGCCGGTGTCTCGTGCAGCGCATGTCCTGCGTACCTACGCCCGAAACGGCGGTTTCCTTATCGCGCGGAATGCGCCGACTACACACATGCACACACACACATATGCACTGGCCGAACGACGCAATTAATTATCGCGATCCGTTCGAGTTAACGTGTGCGACCGACGCGTCGCTATTGTTTTGCAGCTTCTTTTCAGGGACGAGTTTTTGAAGCTTCATGATTGAAGGCGAAGTTCCATCAATCCATTTTCAACGTGACGGTTAAACAAATTCGAGTTAAAGATAAAATGCGGCTATTAAAGTTGACACTTTTGATTTTTAAATAATTGCTCGTGTACATTCTTTACTAAAATTAAACAACGAGAGGACATTATGATGAAGTGCCTCATCATGGAAGGATCGAGCTTCATCCACGTATTTTGAAAAAAAAATTTTAATTTTACAGGTAAATTTAATGTTGTTGTTATTTGAATCTTAGTCGGTTGGTGAGCTTTTTAATGTATATATAAGAAAAAAATGAAAAAATCTATGAAAATTATCGGGATTTCCCCCTAAATTTATACAGCTTTTTTTGAAAAAATTATAAATCTTCGCCAACCGTCCACAGTTCACATAAAAACTACACTAATTTTTCCGTGCTTGCAAACCGTCACACGATCTCTTTTATTTTCACGTAATTTTTACAGGGAGCTTTACTTGAAAGATACTTTAACAAATAAATCTTATATTGTCGAAAAAAAAACCCATAAATATCACACTAAAAAATTCCCATCAAAAATAATATTTCATTTTCAGAAATAGATCCGAATAATTTCTCCTTTAATCATCACCCAAGGGTCATCTAAAAAATAAGCTTCCTTCGGGAAGATTTTTAAAAATTTCTATTAAAACAGAAGTTAATGCAATAGTATCCGCGAACAAAAAAAAAAGTATTTCGACATTTTCACAAGACTAAGTTAAGTATCGGCTGCATCTAGACAAGCTTAGAAAGAAGGGCCGTGCACAAAGCAGTGAGTGTTCAACAGTCCGGGGAAGGTCGGTCGAGTGAATTACGGCGAAGCTACGCCGGCGAACGACGGCCAGTCGCGCAGGCGCACAGTCACTTCCTCGTGGCGCTAATCACATACAATTAAAATGTGCGCGACGCGATTATTTACGGCCGATCTAAAAATCAAAATGCGGTGGTGGTATATATTGGCCCTCCGCACGATAATCGGCTGCTTTTCCCTGCGGGTGAGCGCGCGGCTTTGTAATGCACCGCGCGAGCTACTCATCGTTGTAAATTCATCGGCGCGATATAATTTTACGAAGAAGACGCGGATTTGGCGAGCGAGGGCCACATGACAGATTGGGTGGTGGCACGCTATATAAACTGCGGAAATTAAGTGGTCCGTGAATGAAATTTTCGTGTGCGTCGCGAGCTTTCTTTTTGGCTTATTTTTGTTTCAATCATTGTTTAGCGTTGCTCGTTACCTCGTAAATCGTCGAAGCCGCGGATTCGCTTGCTTTTAACGACGAGGTTGTATTTCTCTTGTAAAAGTATGATTGATCACGCGTGAGTCGGAAGAAAAGGGATACTAAGAGTGAACCTTTATTTATGATGTCTCTTTTTTTTTTAAATAAATGGAGTAATAAATAAATTATATATATTTTTATATATAGGATTTTAAATTGTAAAATTGAAATAAATGAGTCTTTTGTCAAAGTATTTACTAATTTATACAAGTTTAGTGCACTTATAGCAGTTTTTTTATATGTTTATAAGAATGAACTATGAACTCCAAGCAGTCATAATATACATATATTCGATTTAATAGTAGCAGAATGTTTCGACTATATTTCTGTTATATTTGCAGATATAAATCTGCATTCTGTTGCATTAGTAGATTGTAAATATATTTTTTATAACACCTAGCTGACGTTGGATAAAAAAGGAATTAATAAAGTGCAAAACTATACAACAAAGTTAGCCACCGTTCACTCAACTGAGAACACTATACATACACTAAACTAAAAAAAAGAAAATGTTAAACAAATACGAGGATAAAAAAAAAAAGTAAACCAGTGACGACTCCTCAGTGTAACTCGTGGAAAATTAACGGTAGACACGCGACGCTCGGGAGAGCGCTCCGCGCGTGCATTCGATCGGCCGTTTATGGTCTCGGGTGCGCTCGCTCGTGGCGATCCGATCGACAATACTGCGGGGATATACTTAACTCCGCCACACGCGCCGTGGCAACACAACGGCCGCAACAAAACGTATGTGACGCCGACGATTTTTCCCCGCCCCGCCGCCCTCCTTTGATCCTCCCGCTAAAATATCTATATCCGAGAGTTTAGCCTTTTAAGGGACAAAGATTCCATTTCAATTTATGCCTACCAACGCCATATCCTCGCGATGCGTGTGTTTCTGCCTGTTCAGGTGGAATTTACTCCGTGATTGGATCTGCGAGTTCCCATTTCATCCTCCGCGGGACAATGTAATCGGTACCTTTTTAGTGTTTCCTTGGTTCATTTTGATGTTTCTTTTCTTATTAATTGGTTTTCGGAGTAGACGGATCAGCTGAGGTGACGCGTTCTTTTATTGGTTTATATTAATTATAATCGTTCTTTTATTTTATTTTTAATTATTTGATAGTTTTTTGTCCCGAAAATCAGGTTTAAGCAAGTTTACCAATAAATTACTGTAATAAATAAATTATTATACTTTTATTTATTGGAATGTATTGAAATAATATAAATAATGAAATAAGGATAAATGATGCTTGATAAACTAGTGTGAAAATATTGATCGTTGAACTGTAAAGGGTCAATATCAACCGGTCTGGGACATCGATAAATTCGCGAGAGCAAAGAGCCCATACTATCTCTCGTGCCCTTACATTTTACAAGCGCAGGATAAGAAACTCCCAGCGCTTACCTCTTTGATCTCTCATCCCGTTACGAATAGCTCGCCTCGCGGATATATATCTGCAGTGAGAAGGGGAGGCTCGATCCTAGAGACACATTAAGAAACTAAGTATAAAGTATATTTAAAAAATTTTTTTTTTTAACTTGTAATGTAGAATTATTCAAACTAATATTTATATAATATATTTTTTTTTAATTATTATTACTATTTTTGAATAAAATCCTTCATCGTGTCTAATAAGAAATAGCTGTATTACAGTTTCCCAATACTCTTTTAATAGTCTTGTAAGGGACATTTATTTAATTACTTCATTAAAGAGCAATTAACCAGCAAAGGATACAAGGTGCAGAAAAATTTATTTTTAGAAAAAAATGAAGGATGAGTGTTTCTTCATCTGCATATACATAGTGCTACAAGAAGAACTAAGCGCTACGAAAAATCAGGCAGGAAGTATAAGTGATAGGAAATCTTGAAAAATTTTCTGGAATTTCCGATAATCTTTTATATAAATTTCAAAACAGTAAAAGCATGGAAAAACTTCAATGGATTATATTTATTAAATCTTAATAGATTACAAGAAAATCAAGCAGGAAGTTAGTGAAATCTTATATGTGAATCTTGAAAAATCTTTCAGAATCTCCGATAATCTTTATCAACTCCCTTAGAAATTTCAAGAAATATACAACCATACCTAATCCTCGAGAAAGTACACGTGTGATAGTGCGTAGTCGTCGCTTTGACTTGTGGCGCACCTTAAACAAACCCCCCTCCAAAAAAAAGCCCTCCCCGTAGCAAAAGCAATAAGAAACTAGAAATTTCCGTAGGAGTGCCCCGTCGCGCGCGAAACATTGCATTCGCGCAATGTAATAGTCATAGGCGGACCAGAAGACAGAGAGAGATGCGAGCGAGCGGACTCTCGAGGCGCAGTATAAACGAGTCCCGCCGGCGAGATATACGAGATTCGTGGGTGAAACGACAAGTGTCTAGGGGTCCGTCGGTGTGCCCCGGTCGCTCGCGGCACCCGAGGCCCATCGACCCCAATTACCCGCGGCGCGCGGCCCGTTCGCCCCGGCCCTTTACGAGCGCCCCCTTCTAAGCGCACCTGATTTATCGCCCGGGACGAGGGTAACGCACCGCGCGGCCACCCCCACTAACGCGCCGCGCTCTCGTCATCGGCGACGCGCCGCGAATGCGTAAACGATCTCGGACGGGAGGAATGTACCCGATTCTTATTAAGGGACTAATGAGCCGAGGCGATTGGAATTTTCAAGGGGGGGGGGGTCTGTACTTTTGCTGCCGGCACTTTGACTTTGTCTTTTATTTATTTAGTTTTATATTTTTATTTTGACACTGAATTTTATTCAGCTGGTTGGTCGTTTAAATCGATTAATTAGAAGCTCTTTCGTGGCTACGTACTTAATTTTTATTCAATGCACTTTTAGTTATAGTTTTACATGTTATTTTTTGGATTTAATTCTTAAAATTTATACTATTTTGTGTTGAAGGACTATTAAGCCCGTTTAATTGTTTAAATAAGTAAATAAAAACAAATATTGTTATTTTAATACTGTTGCGGAAAGGTTGACGATTTATTTTAGTTTGGAATATTTTGCTATTGAAAAAAATCCGTTGTCAATTAACGATAATCATCACATTATTTATTAATAGAGATTAAATAAAATAAAATAGAAAATGTGATTAAAATTGAAGCGCCTCCAATGAAAAATAATATTTGGCATGTAGGTATTGATGAGAAAGTATTGCTATGAATTTATACATTTTTTTTATTGATTTATTTATTAATAATTATGGGTTAAATTCGTTATACTGCGTTGTAGGATATCATGAGGAATAACTTAACAATAATTTTGAAATTTTATAGGAATTATGAATGGATCAAATCGTAGTTTACTTATTTATATAAGGCACTTGTATAACTTGCATATTCTTAAAAGAAATTCCTAGAAAATGATTATTCCCTGCAACTTTATGCACCGTGCAATTATTTGCGTGTGTACTTATCGGATAGACACTGTAAACTGTATTGTTTCTTTACACATCGTTAGAAAATCGTTATGGCAGTAAAAAGTATTGGTTACGGTGAAGCTTCCACGGCAGCAGATTACCGGTCTCTTTGCCCTGAATCGCCCGGAGATTTTAAGCGCCTTTCAGGGAAAAAAATCGGTATTGGCATTGATAACTGATGATTATCGAATCAAACGTCAAGGTATATCTTATGTGATTTTCTTAAACTTCAAAGTGTCTTCTAGTCGAAGACACCTTAGAGCTCGACTCGAGCTCAGCTATTCCCCGGTCGGCTGGACTGACGTCTAACATCTTCATAACGATTTCGACGCAGATTTACCACTTTCGTTGTCGTCCCTCACTCTCGACACTCCAAGGCCTTTCCTCGACTCGGCGATGTCGTATCTCTCCATCGTTAATTATAACTAGGAAAAATTATAGGTTTCGCTAGTCGGTAGCATAATTTACTGTACTGCAAAATGTGCCATTTTCCTGCCACCTGCTGTATTTTCAAATTCACCTTTTGCATTTTGAAATCTTTCGTAAAAAGATTATTTTAATTGCGATTCCATGATATAAGAAACACTTTTATATTGACTATTAGGGATGAATTCTTAAAGTAAAAATCATTTTGAAAATCGAGTTAAACTTCTCTTAAATTATTGTATACCGATCTAATACCGATTCCATGCTATTGGCCCAATGTTAAACTATAATATTGTATAGTTATAAGACGGAGCCTAAATTTTGTTATCAATAAATTAATATATCAACACGAAACAGCTGCAAAAAGGTACTTCTGAATGATGTCCAGTAGTACCTTTTTTCCTCAGCCATACAATTAAATCGTTGTCCAGTAAATCGTAATAAATTGGATTAGATCTTTCTCATTGTAAAAAATAATAAAAAAAAAATAATAAAAATAAATAAATAATCTAAACACGCACTTGTTCCACCTGACTATCTATTCATCGCGTAAATATACAGTGAAACGTCTTAGTCCAGCTAACCGTGGACAAAAAAAGCAGAAAAATTTCTCTCGCAGCGAATTTCCAATTTACCAGCTAAACGATCAGGAATCCGGGTAAAAACGAGTGAACCCATACGGAGCCTGCGCGGAACGCGCGAAAAAACGACGAAGGCGCGCACGAGGAAGAGCGAACGAGTAAGAGAGAGAGAGAGAGGGAGAGGGAGAGAGAAAGAGAGAAGGAGTCCGGGAAACGCAGGAACAAACGGCCGCGCGGGCGCGGAACTGAAATTTAATACAGGCCGATTGTCCGCTCCGACTCGCCTTTTTCGGACTCGACGCCAGACGTGGCTTTGCACTTCGTGCGGCCTAAGCACCGCGCCACGACTCCCCCCTGTTCCCGCCGCCTTCTCTCTCTCTCTCTCTCTCTCTCTTTTTTTCTCTCCACGACGCACTTGTAAGCAGGGAGACGCAGCCGTGCAATGAACCCGCGCGAAGCGAAAAGCGCGCGTTTAATTAGCCGCGCGCTTATCGGCGAATTTATTGGACTGATTTTAAAAGTCTAATTGGCTTGTTTTAGCGCTTGTGAGCTTTCTTTCACCGGCGCCGGTTGAATTGCGCCAAGGGGAATTTTATACGGATGGGGTTACAAGGGGCGCAGGTATGTCTGAATAGTTGCAAGAGTTCTGTTTCGAATGTATTGCGTGAGTTAAGAATAGATATTTCGAATGCGCACTTAGAGTATCTTTTTTTTTCTTTTTTTTTTTGCTTGTGAATGAAATTTTGAATGGCTCGTCATAATTGCATATTTTGCATTTTGTAATAAATTTAAGGACCACTAATTTAAGGACTTCGGATTTTTACTCGTAAAATCTACGACTAGGAATTATTTTCTTCGTGTACCGTGTCTCCTTTAGATATTTTTTAGCGCTGAATCTGATGCATCTATGCTGTTTTTTTAATATTATATATTAATATTGTATATTTTTTTATTTTATATCAATAATTTTTCTCGGGATCGGAAAATGAACCAATACGATTACGAGTGCGCAAGCTTAACTTGGAAACGCAACCCATCATCTCCTCACCGGCTGGTGCATTCGCGTGTGCGAAGAGAGATCGCGCCGACAAAGATAAAGGTGCAAGGTGCAGCGCCCGTGACCCCATACGACCTTCGCTTCACAAGTAGCTAACCACACACCTGCTCATGGACACACACACATCCACGTAAATACTCCTACATATAAATCAGAATTCTTTGTGGACGTAAACGGCCTATTCATATGCATCGACTTAAAAATTGAAGCTTAGACTTCCATGCCTACTCATTCAAATATCGCACACACACACACACCACATGTACACCGCACGCAGTACACTTTATACACTACATACATATCACGCACACTTTGTACACACCAAACTTACATCGTACATACAATTCATACACCACACACACACACACGTACCTCATATATACCTCATATATTCTATATACCTCGTATGCCTCATATACACCTCACATATACCTCATACATGCCTTACATATAGCTCATACATACCTGACATGCACCTCAAGCACACCATATATACATACACCACACAAATCAAATAAGCACACAGATTTACAAGCGGCACACTTCGTGTACGAACGCCTTAGCGATCTATGGGTACCGTTTTTGATGAAGGGGTAGATTTATCTCGAGAAAAGATAGAGAAATGGAGTAGCGCTGCGGTGACGATAAGGATTGTACGTGGGGTATCTAATTACGGTATTATACGGGCGCCGTTAGAGGGACTGACGAATGAATCGCACTCGCGCGGGTCCCAACATCGAAACTGACGAGTTCCTTTTTTCACCCCTCACCCCCCGCCCCCTTCTTGCCGCTCCACGAAAGACTGCAGGACGTTTTCCCAAGAGCGGAGATGGTATCTGGAGTGGTGGTGCAGATTAATTGGGCAGCGAGTGCTGTACCCGTGCATCATCCGCGCGAAGATCTGCGCAACGATCTCGTCGGAGCCTCCGCGCCTCGTATTCACCGGGGCATATTCTTTCGGATGCTTACTTGCCGCGCGGTTGTTTCTCCACTTTATCCTTGCGGTTTCGCCGAGATATCGGGAACACTTTTGAGCGTACTTATTTAGAGAATTTTTTAGGTAGGCTATCGTTTCTTTTTTCTTTGTAATCGACACGATCGTCGAGTTTTATAAATTTGATAGAGTAAATAGATAAATTTTAAGTAAACATTTACTTCGATAGTACTCGTTAAATATTTCTTTGAATCAAAAAATTATTTTTTTTGTAATTACTAAATTTATTTAGAAACAAATAAATTCATTTAGTTTGAAAGAAATATTTAGTTGATTCAAAGGAATGTTTAACAAGTACTTACTATTGAAATTAATATTTACTTAAAATTACCAAATTTTTTTCAGTGTATGTTACACATATTCAATGATCATTAACATGTCATTAATTTCCTCCTGGATATAGGCAAAAAATTAAAGAATAATAAAGTAGTGAAATATATTTATATTTTAATTATTTGCGCTGCCAATTGAATTCATTAAAGTGCGGTAGTGCTCTCGTGACAAGTTCGAGAGAGGAATAAAATTTTAAAGTTCATTTGCTTATAATATCTCTTACATGATGATTCCGTTACAACCCTGAGGTATCGTTGGATAAAAATCCAGCGCGAAACAAAACTAACCTCGATAAAACAAACGGAGTGCGCAGTGCATTGTATGTAAACTATGATCTTCCTGAGAAACTTCGTGCGTATGCTAATATTTTGGTACTGGTAACCTTTGAACCTGCATCCTTCCTGTATCAATACATCTTGAGGATTGCCATTGCTCCGTAGAATACTAATATAGAAAATCCACATGCGAAATATTTTGCATCAGTAAAAAAAAAATCAATGTTTTTTTACATGAAATTCTTTTATTTATATTACTATTTCTTTTTTATTTATTAATACATATTCTTATATATTTATTAATACATATTTTTTGTTTTCGTTATTTATAATTGTTTTATGAAGAAATAATTGATAAAATTTTTGTACTTGTTGCTTTGGTTTTTGGCAAGTTAACTATTTATAATGACTAGATCAGGTGCGCGCTTCGCGCGCGGAGATTCGGTTTACAGGTTATCGCATAAACAATAATATAAATAATAAATAAATAATAAAAGACAACTATCGCTTGACCAATCACAACGCGAGAAATGCTAACTACAATGAAAAGCCCATGCATTTTTTATAAAGGGATAATGTTTACAAAAAAATTGTAACTGTTGTTTCTATAGAGTGCATCTTTTAATTATAGATACAATTTCATTCAGAATGAAACATTTTATAAAATCATTATATTTTCACAAAATTGTATTGCATTGCACAAAACATATTGAATGTTTTAAATAATTTGTATGATGTTCTGCTTCGGACTGCACGGAGTGTTCTGGCGCAAGAAATTGACCTGAAATGTTAAGTAGTTCATATACGATAAGTACGCGGTAACAATATAAAAAGAAAAAATGGCAAGGAATTCAGGAACTAGAAACAAAAATATTTACCCCGCAAAGAGCAATTGATACAGTGTCTCTGTTGTTGCAGCAAAGGCGAGCAGCTCTGGATACACAGTCAGGTTTCGATTCGATGAATAGTCCTCTGATGATCCTTGTTGTTCTCAAGATCTGCAGTATATAATGTATATTTTATTAAAAATAATTAATGATAAAATCATATAATTAAATGAGAAATTACTCCATTACTTTAAAATAAAAAATACGATTTCATTTATATACAAAATCAAGTCATCAGTATCTACTCAAAGAAATTCCATAATTTGTTTGAAAAACATAAATATCTATTTTTTGTTCTTTTTTTATTTTTAATGGAATATCGCTCTTACCCGAAGCTTACGATCATCCAATTCATCATCATCATCATCATCAGCCTTGATGGTCACTACGATGGCGAAGAGGACTACAACTCCAATAAGAATGTAACAGCGGGGTATCATCCTGAATTATATTTCTTAATTACAATGCTTTACACTGAATATAAGAGCAAAATGTTGCTTTTTATAGGAGGAAAATGAGCTGCATTTTCTTTCTTACAAATGACAATTTACAATTGTTAAAACAGCTATTTTATTTATTAATACAGTTAATGAATAATTTTTTAATATTTGTTTATTCCATTAAGAAAGAAAATACCTTTGTGATGCAGCTACTAAGAGAGGAGTGCAACTAAGAAAATACTTATCTGGTCTGATCGTTTTTATTTTAATTTAATGGTTACTGGGCAAGCGTACTTAATATTAAAAAATTAGTATAGTTCATACGTTAAGGACGTAAAATAGTGTTTTTTAGACCAAAAGAGGCATATTAGACGAAGGAAAACTAGTACCAGACGAAACCTTTTTTCAATTTAAAAAAATTTTTTAGGTCAGTGTATAAAAAGTGAGTATTTTACAATACATTTATATTAATTATATAATACAATAATTAATTGATTGATGATATTTCTAATCGATAGATCTTGAATCAGATCAATCAGATGTCAATGATTATTCTTCCCTCTTAGAAGAAGGTAAATAAAAACCAGAAAGGATCGGTAATTAATTAATTTTTCTCGTCAAGTATTTTTCTTATTTAAATAAAACACAGGCCCTCGTCGATTCAGATGAAATTTTAATAAATCCATTGTCTTAAACGGCAGACACAAGATATGAGAGTGGCGCTTATGTAATGAGACTCATCAGAAAACGTGCACCAAAGATTTTTTCCACGAGTGACACCATCGCTCGCGGATCCATCGCGAGATCCATTTCTGGGTGTCGTAATCATCGGTGTACTGACCGACGAGCTACCCATAAATCAGAAGCGTGCGATCCCCATCGGAAAAATCGGCCCGGTAGTTCGCGCCGAATTTCTCTGATGGACCGCGATTTTTCGCGCTCACTGCGAACAGCAGGAGGCGTGTGCCGCTGTGGACTACCGCTGCGTGCACGAGCTCACCGCTTCTCGGGTTTCAACGGGTTGCTTTCGCTTTTGAATCGTAGGTACAGAGTACCAACGGACGACGATCATGCCTCGTCGTGATTGACGTACAAACGCGGAACGACGGCCGAATAATGCTAATATTTATTACCGGTATAAGAATAGCATCGATAGTATGCTTCCCCTTTGCTTTTAGCAATATCATAATAGAAAACGAGTTTGATACAAAAATTAATCTGGAAAATCATTGTAGATCGCCAGTGTGAGGTAGACAATAAATTAGACTTTAATAACTCGATCGTATACTCTTTTTAAGTTATAATTTATTTTTCTAGGTACAGGTTATTTATTTCAGCAGCTGCAGGAGATCTCAATCTTTACAGCGGAATTTGTTCTTATTCACCCATTGTCGCTGCAAAAGAATCAATAATTAGCAGTGCAAATATTGTTTTTTTATGCGATAAAGCGTTGAACTTACGCCACATAGAAGAACAGAATGCACGTTGCTCCTTTGACCTCTGCAGTCCGTTGCAGCCTCATTCAGACAAGTTGGTTTAAGTTTGGCGAATAAAGTTCCAATGATTCTCTTAACGAGATTAGTCTGCACAAATTGAAAACAATTATTCATTCTAAAAGGAATTTATAAATATGTAAAAAAAATCAATAATGAAAGGAAAATTCAAAGATGTTTCCTTACCGCAAGACGATGGCCAAAGAGGAATGGATTGGGTAAAGACGGCAGCTGTGAACCCTGGTTGTTCTCTGGCTGAATTTCAACTTGCTCTATCGGAGTAGAATCTACCTGGATAATCTGCGGAGAATCGAGCTGACCGAGCTGTGAAGATAGAAAGGGGTTGTTCTGTGAAACTATAAGCTGATCAGGGGAGAGAATCTGAGAAGAAGAAAGAAGCGGATTATTCTCAGAAACTACAAGACCATTTTGCAATGATGCAAGCTGGTCAAGCGAAGGAGATAAAAGAGGGTTTGTTTGAGAAGCTACAAGTTGACCATTTTGCAATGATGCAAGCTGGTCAAGCGAAGAAGATAGAAGAGGGTTTGTTTGAGAAGCTACAAGTTGACCATTTTGAAAAGATGCAAGCTGGTCAAGCGAGGAAGATACAATGGGATTTGTCTGCGAAACTGCAATCTGACCATTTTGCAAAGATGCAAGCTGATCAAGCGAAGAAGATACAATGGGGTTTGTCTGCGAAACTGCAATCTGACCATTTCCAGAATTTATAATCTGGTCAAGTGAAGAGGAAGAAGAAGGAAGCAGATCATTCTGAGAAACTACAAGTTGTTCATTTTGAGAAAGTGAAAGTGGAGAGGATACAATAGGGTTGATATCAGAAATTTGAATTTGACTGATCTGAGAAGAGCCAAGCTGGCCAGTTGGTGAAGATAGAGCCTGGGTAAGCGGAGAAGACACTAGTTGAAGAGGAACTCGCTGGGCCGAAAGTAGTTGATTCTGGGGTAACGAGTCGATGAGAATTTGCGTGGTCTGGGGAGCAGTCTCGATTGCCACAGTGTCTACGTCGTTGGTGTTACCACAGTTCCCTTGATTGTCACACGGACAGTCGGGACTAAGGCAGGCTTCGACGCCAAAGTTTCCGACGAACGCGATGACTAGAATGGCGAGGGTAATGCGGAGTTCCATAGTTTGTCCTAATTTGTCAATCTTTGAAACTAACGATGTATTCCATCAGATCGTCCGGTATATATAGCGACGGGATAAAAGGTGTGTTGACATTGAATGCGTCGATGACAATTGATAAAACAGAACGAAAGATAGGGGAAATTTTGTGTATGACGCTTTTTTTTTTTATTTTAACAGTTTTTATGTTTAAAAAAAATATGCAATGCACAAATAATGAGGTAAAATAATGATCAATACTTTCTTAATCATTTTACAATGAATTATTGAGATGAAATACTTCAAGTTCAATTGTTCTCTTTGTTCTAATGCGAAATAACTTAAACAGAAAATTAATGTAAATTCTGCGTATTCTAATAAATGAATAATACAATTTATAATTACAATTTATTGTACATCTGAACTAATAGAAAATTAGGTAGCTGTTTTATCAGTTGTAAATTGTTGTTTTAAATAAATAAAGTGCAGCACATTTTCTTCTTATAAAAAGCACAATTTCGCAGCCACACATTCAGTTCAATTGTAATTAAATATCGCCATTGTAATTAAAAATATTCAACGATGACTCCCCGCTGTTACATTCTCATTGCAGTTGTCGTCTTCTTCGCTGCCGTTGTGGTCATAAAGGCTGCTGATGATGAGTTGGATGATCGTAAGCTGCGGGTAAGAACGAAATTCCATTAAAAACAAAAAAAGAACAAAAAAAAATATCGGGTAAGAACCATTTCATTCAAACAACAAAATACTTGCAACATAATATAAATAGACGGCATAATAGTATAACGGCATAATAGTATACATAATATAAATAGACGGCATAATAGTATGCTACTAGGGAAATAAAGAAAGAATGGTCCCAAATCACATGGAATTTGAGGCATTCTTTCTTTTTTTTCACGCCGAAATTGCCATTTTTTTTATTCCCGCGCCGAGATAAAAATAGTCATTTTTGGCGGGGATATGTAAAAAAATAACTTAATACTGAGAGTCATCGTTGATTTGTTTTTGCACATAAATGAAACATACTTTTTGATAAAACGAATTATTAATTTTAATTTTCAATTTTTATTGATTTACTTTATTATGATTAAAAATTTTCTTAGCAATTATTAATAAAAATTTATCACTTTTATCTGCAGATCATAAAAACCATAAGTATCATCAGAGGACTGTTCATCCAATCGCAACCTGAATGTGTCACCAGAGCTGCTAACGTTTGCTGCGATAGCATAGACACTTTAACAATTTCTCTTTGCTTAGTAAGGATTCTTTCCTCTACTTGATTTATTACTTTTTAATTTTGACAGCTAGTGTAAACTATTTCATGTTACAGGCCAATTTCTTACGCCAAAACAACGCCTGCAATCAGCGGAACATCATTCAAATTGGTTGAAAATTTCATATTTTTAAAATGTTTTTATTTAGATATAATGGAATAAATTAAATAAAATTTAATATACTAAATAAAATAATTTTGAGAAATGAAAATGAACTTTTATACTGTTTTTTCATTTAAATTTTACAGAATTTAGTGTTGCACTCAATAAATCCTTTTATACATCATTCCCTCAAATGTAAATGCTTTGCTAAAACATTATATTATGGAAGTATTCTGAAATGTCTTGAAAAGAGAACGTTCCGGAATTCCTTAAGAATATTCATTACCGACCGCCTGCAAAGGGAACCTTCCCTTTTCAAGACTATGTCTGTTTACGTACCATGCATAAAACGAATAGCTTTTCTAAATTAGAAGGTTGAGTTGAATTTAAAAGAAAATTTCAGGAATGTCATAAGTCATTGTACTCCTGCATTTATTATTTATACGCAGTAGCTATAAAGTCGTCTATTCAATAATAAAGTTACAATTTAAATATATTAAAAGGTACTGAATAGGTGGTCATTTTACATAATTGTTTAAAACAAATAAAAAAAATTATTTTAGGTATAAAGAAAAATGAAAAACTATTGCGAATCTAAAATTTGAATTTTGTGCGAAGCTCGAGGAGAACCTGAGTATGATTAAGTGACCAGCCAACCGGAAACGTATACAACTATCGGTAAGAGTGCGTTTTTTTTTACAAAAGTATGCTGCATCAACGTTTGCGCATATGGAATCACGACGAACGATATTCTTTATTTTTCATCAAATTATTTATTGCCTTTAGTTAAACGTGCTGTAACTAAAAAAATGGAGTGTTGCGAACTTTTATTACCCATTCAACAAGTTAAACGATCTTGCAATTTTGGTAATCAAAGAGAGAGAGAGAGAGAGAGAGAGAGAGAGAGAGAGAGAGAGAGAGAGAGAGAGAGAGAGAGAGAGAGAGA
>JAWWEN010031930.1:0-15210 GCA_035582955.1 Sycophila texana | reverse complement strand
CTTTTCCAACTCGGGCTCCGAGATGGCACTTTTCCAACTGGAGTCCGAGATGGCACCTTCTTGCTCCAGACCGACGAGTTAATGTATACTGTGGAAAACGTAAAATACTCCAATTTTTTTGAAAATAAAATATCTCCTGGGGAAATTGATCGATTGGGAAGTTTTTTCTTTCAAATATGCATAATTGAATTTGTAATAAGTGAATAATATACAAAAATTGATTGAGACAATATATATGTGGGAAACGTGAAATGTTCCGAGAAAAGTTTACAATATAATTTATTTAATTAAATAAACACGTTTAAAAAAAATTATCTAAATTTCTCAATTTCCTGAGGAAACATTTCATTTTTTCGGAAAAATCGGAGTATTTTACGTTTTTCAATCCGTCAATTTCCACAGGAGATATATTTCTTTTTTTTCGAAAAAATCGGAGTATTTTACGTTTTCTACACTATGTATTAAACGGATCAACTTATGTGGATTTTTTCCCTATTGGAAATCAAATTACGCTTATTTAAAAAAAAACGTCAAAATCATCATATAGCCCACTGTGCGGTGTTGGTTCCCGTCATGTGTGTGCGCGTTAGTTAGGCTGGAGTGTCGAGACTCCGAGATCATTCGCGGCTGGCGCCCCTTTATTTGTGAAACCTCTACTGGCCTTCGAGGCCTTAACCGAATAAAATTAGTACGTTTCCCATTTAATCATTGTCCATTTATTTTACTGGCGAATTCAGTGACTTGGCCTTGATTCCCAGCCGAATGTCAGAACGTATATGACTTTAGACATATTTTTATTGAAAAGTTGAAAAAATTTTTCAAAAAAAACTATATTTATGTCTATAGTGAAGAAAGCTCACCTGTGGAGCTAGAAATTAATTAATTTATAAAAAAAGACTCAAAAATTGTCAATGTTGCCATCTTAGATTACCAAGAATTTATAGTATAAAGTAATTTTAAAAAAGAAAATTAAGAAATACATATACATGCCGGATTACCCAGTACAATCTACTTATCAGAGATATTTCGGTAAGTTAGGGATTGCTAAATACATACACAACAAAAAGTAACAGAAAAAAGAACAAGATTTTCAAGCAACGCCACAATTGGCTACACGGAATTTCAACAGAAATTATTTCATAATGAACACAACATAGACAAAATAGAGGTGCTAAATAAATATTTGGCTTATGAAAAAGATTTAATTTTATGCGTAAACATAAGAAGTTTAAAAGCAAATTTTGACAAACTATTAGTATTTATAAATAACCTTCAAGTAAAACCTAGTGTTATTGTATGCACGGAATCATGGCATCTTCATTATCACAAATTCTTTAATATCAATGGGTATGTAAGTCACTACAATAATAGCACAATAAATAGAGCAGATGGAGTAATTGTATACATAAAAGACAATATCACTGAAATAACTGAAATAGTACAAATCAATAAACTAAAAATATTAAACACTATTATTTCTTTACAGAATAATAGAGAAATAGTTATATCATCAATTTACAGATCACATGACATATACAAAACTGAATTTCTACTGAACATTAAGAATCTCATTAAACATAACAAGAAATATAAAAACAATTTATTAATTGGAGATTTTGACATCGACATATTAAATCAGGATATACTGGACCAAGAGTTTCTGCAAGTACTTTTAGTAGTCCAGGCTTTGACAGCATAACCAGGCCATCTGATATTAATAACAATAATGGTACTTGTATTGAGAACTTCTTTATTAAGGGAGGTTTATACCTAAACATTTTTTTTGAAAAATAATTGAAAAATTAAAAAACTACATAAATTTAAAAAATTTCATAAAAATGAAGAAAAATAAGTAGTTTTTTAATTTTTTCAACTCTTTAATCAAATAATTCTAATTTCTACAACTCTTCAGCCCTAAATGACATAAATTATTAAAAATTTAAGCCCTGTCTCATCAAAATTGATGTACCGATGGAACCTGTAGGTTACGCCAAAGCAAAATTTTTGATACTATGGTCTAAAAATTTCTATCTGGGCTCATTTTGTCAGGAATATAACATATTTCTAGAATATTTAATAGAAAAAATAAATTTTATTGTAATTTTTAATTTTCAAATTAGTTTTCAAAAAAAATTTTTAGGTATAAACCCCCCTTAAACTAAATAAAATAACATACAAAACATATAAACTGAATATACCTTTCAATGATCACTATCCCATATTGATGACAATACAGGATTTCAAGAAAAATGTTCAACAAACAGTAAATAAAAAAATAGACTATGCACAACTAAAGAATAATGCAAGAAACACAAACTGGAATGATATTTATTTAACGGATGATCCAAATGTAGCTACGGATAAACTTATACAATTAATCCAAACCTGTCAAAACAATGCTGAGCAAGCAAATAATGAGAACAAAAATAATAATATGAAACCAAGAAAAAACTGGATAACAAAAGCAATCAAAATTTCTTGCAAAAACAAAGAAAAATTATATAAAATTTGCAAAAGTGACTCCAACAACATGAGGAAAAAGGAAAATTACAAGAATTATATTAAAGTGTTGCAAAGAAGAATCACAAAAGCGAAAGAGGATTATGAGAAAAAAAAATTGAAGCTACCACGAGTAATCAAAGAAATCTTTTGAAATTGATAAATAATAAATTAGGAAAAAATGGCAAAATAACTAACAATATAAAGTACATAATAAACAGTAACAAAAAAATAACTAATCCAACTGAAATAGCTGAAAACATGAACAATCATTTCTGTAACATAGGTATGCAACAGAGGGAGAAAATAAAAACACTGCAAAATGAAAGGCTAAAACTACCAGATCGTAATAGCAAAAGTAAGTATTCAAAGCCAGTAGACAGGAAGTGTAACCGGCAATTCCCGGGAGCGGAATTGCGTGGTGTACAAATAATTTATTTTATTACAACCTTTATTGTTACTTTACAATTGAATTTTTCTTGAATTGAAACTCGATTCGTGAATATAAATTTAATCCCGCCGGATAGTGGAATCAGACAGGACACTGGATGAGTGGGTTTTATTAAATAAATCTTTAACAGTAATATTTCTTCAATAAAAGTGAACAAGAATTTATTCGATGTGTGGGTGTGTTTGTACAAGAAATTATGTGTGTGAACGAGTAGTGTGTGTGTGAATGCGCGTGTGTGATTGCGTGTGGATCGCGTGCGCGAGAACGCGAGTTTCAGCGGGGCGCGGCAATGCCCAAATAATACCTCCCACGTGCTTGAGGGGCACGCGGCTCGACGCTCGTCCTTTGGAACCTTCCGCTCGAGGTGCGCTGGCCGCGGAGTACTAGTTGTTGACGCTGCGGGAGTGTCCTGAGAGCGCGACTACCACGCGGTAAGCGAATCTGGCTTTATTGCCGGCACCAAGGTTCGCGACGGGTGAGGCCGCGGAACTCGGGCACTTTAAGAATTTTTCCGCGCACAGAAAGCTTCCGCGTTGTCGCACTCCCGCAACCGAAGCCCACGGCGACTCAGATTTGTACCTTCCGCGGTGCCAGAAGAGCAAAGAAAAAATGTAATATAAAAATTAATAGAAACGTGTTGAAGCGCGAGCACGTACCGTCGTTGATCGACAGACCGAGAGAGACTGCCGATCCCCGCCCGAAGAATCCCCCGCGATGCCTGGCCGGGTGGTTTTCGTGACCTATTTCCGCGCTCCTAATTGGTGCGCCCTTCCAATGCGTTATCGTGTTAACGTCGCGGCATTTGGGCACTGTAGGCAACACAGCTTTCTCTCGCGCGCGCCTCAGGATCTTCTCTCCTTGTTTCGTTGCCGCTATGCCGCTCTCTCTCTTTCTCTTTTCTCTCGCCTCCGCGGTGTTTATGTCCCGCAGCCAAGAGCGCGGACGCGTGATTACGTGTGTGCGTGCGTTTGTGCGTGTGCCGCTGGAGAGTACTAGCGCGCTGAAGCTTCGGCCGATAATTCTCGTAGAGGCTGAATCTTGTGCTGTGAGAAAGCTGCGGGATGTTAAGCCTAGAAGCGTACATGCGTGTTGGGATGGACATCCTCGTGCCTTGTTGCCGCCACAGGTGCGCTCTTAGGAAACTAAGAAACATGATCCGGAATCCCGGCCCGACGCACGGACAATGCCTCCGACGGGGAGACGACAGCTCTCCCGCTCTTCTTTCTTCTTCGGGATATTATGTGCTCGTTACATAAAAAATGTGAAAAGAAACGGGATGCTATATAATTCTGATTTATATATTATTTTCGTCGCCGAGTGCTTTGTGTGTGTGTTTGTATGGGCCAGGAGTCTCTCTCTTAGTTCCGCGACTTTGTGCTATTTTGACCTTTCGTCATATTATTTTCCACGACTTTTTAATAAGGCGTATAAACTTGTTACAGAAGTAATGAAGATTATATCGAACATGAAAAACAAAAATGGAGGAATAGACGGAATAAACGCCCTTACACTGAAAATTGTAAATGAATACATTTGTGACCCTCTAGTATACATAATAAATCTCACTATTGAAAAGGAGATTTGGCCAGATGCATTAAAAATTGCAAAAGTAATATCTATCCATAAAAGGAAAGAAAAACATTTACCTACGAACTACAGACCAATCTCACTGATTTAAAACATATCAAAAATTTTTGAAAAAATATTACATGAAAGATTATCAGATTTTTTCAATAAATACAAATTACTCTCAGATAAACAACACGGTTTTAGGAAAAACAAAGGCACCAAAGATGCTCTAAACCAACTCGGCGAGAGCAAACCAATAACTATCACTTTCCATTACGTCACGATAGACTAGTCCCGATGGACTTAAACACATATCACTCTAAACTGACACGACAGGGAGTAGCTTACATTGGCGGTCTGGACATGCTCGCGGTTGGTCTTGGGGGGAAAGTCTTGACGCGCATGCTGAGGGTACAGGGGTCAAAACTAAGTCAACACGGCTAGGCCACCGGATAGGACAGGGGCCCGGATACCTTGTAGCCGTAGTGTATTGGCTACCCCATCAGCAGGTGAAAAATCCCCTTCAGTCTAGTAGTGCCGGGTGGCGCTCGGGTAGAGTCATGCTGTATTGGGGGACGGGGGCACCGTCGAGGCCAGAGCATCGTTGCGGAGCGGACCTGTCGAGCCTGCATGCGGGCATGTCTGATAAGCCGTTGGTGAGGCTGCTACTAGTGTCACATGCACTACACTACTCTTACTCTCACCCCGAGGTGGTCGGAAACCAATGTCGAATAAACAAAGCGGGTCCACCGTGTCATCCCGCACTGAGCTCCCTAGCTCACAAAATAGCTTCGCCAGGGCGTTCGGGCTTCAACAGCCACAAGGCAATACCGGCGAAGTGGCAGGCAAACCTGAAGGAATTCCATTGGAATTAAGCTCACCGGAAGCTGAGAAGGATGACGTTCGCATAAACGTCAATACCACACCAGCTTCGGGAGGGCAAACCGCCGGAGGAAAAACGAAAAAGAAGCCTACTGGCGCCGAGATGAAGAGGCGGAGGCGGGAGCGTACGGCTGCAGACGGGAGTTCCGAAAGGATACATACCCCTGCAGAAAAGTGCGAGACCGTCACCGGGGTGTCAGGGACTCTTGGCAAAAGGGGGAGGGGGTAGTGCCCTCAGAGGATTCGATTCCCAGACCCCGGAAGAAGAACAACCCGGGTACCTAAGGGTAACAACAGCCAACATACGGCCAAGCGGCTACCAGTGCTATGAAACTGGCAGTCGTACCCGAGGGATACCCGGCGGAAAAGTTGGACGTGGAGCAGGGTGCCCTTGTGGAGGCCGCGCTCACGGACGAAATGCTCAAGGAGGAGGGAGAGGGTCTCCCTTTTCCTGGACAATTGGTGGCTGACATGAGAGGGACTCAAATTTTCCATTGTGAGTCCCTGAAGGCTAAGGAATGGCTGAAGGAGAAGGTCCCGCAATGGTCGCCTTGGGAGGGCGTTAAGCTCAAAGTGGTGGAGCAGAGCGCCCTCCAGAAATTGGAGAAGGTGACCCTGTACTACAGGGGCTGTAACTCCGTGGAGGTGATTAAGGGGCTCCTGGATAGGCAGAACAAGGGCCTGCCTGTCCAGGAGTGGACCTTCTGTCAACCCCGCAAAATGGTTGAAGAAGGGAAAGAGACGGGAGAAACGGCGGGGGTCGAGGCGCTGAGGGCGCTGAACTTCCGGCTCTTCTGTGGTAAACGCAAAATACACGCCGTGCACCATCACAAGAGGGAAGAAGGGGGTGACCCCTTGCGTACTCTACAGGGGGCGAGGGTCACATTCAACGGCGGTGAAACAGCCACGGGAAGGGGAGGGCCGCCAAGAAGGGGTTTACGGCTACAAAAAAAAATATGACGAAACAAGAGGAAGTCGGGAACCACGGATCGAACGGCAGGTGCTCGAGCTATAATTCATTTCATCCAAATCAACTTGCTCCACTGCAAAAGCGCTTCGACAGTACTAGCCAAGAGCTTGGCAGGGATACACGCAGGCATCACATTAATCCAAGAACTTTGGTGGCGCAATCTTCGGTTTAGGAGGTTGTGGTAAGCTATACAGCGGGTCTGGTTCACGCATTCGAACCTGCATTGTCCTGAAAGGCATACAGGGGGGAGCATGTCCCAAGCATTGTAACCGAGACCTCACAACAGTGTTGGTCAAAATTAAGCTAGATGGACGAGCGGAAATGGAATTAACCGTTGCATCTGTATACTTCCCCAGCGACTCGGAGGAGTCCCCCCACCTACAGAGGTGAGGGCACTCATTGAGGATTGAAAAAGCAAAAACAGGGAGCTCATTCTAGGCTGTGATGCGAATGCATATCACTTGGTCTGGGGCAGTACCAACTTTCAAGAATGCAGTTCGTGAAGAGGTATTGGACATTACCCTGGCTTCGAGGAGCGTCTTTCAGAGAATAACGAGGTGGAGGGTCTCGGAAGAGGCCTCCATGTACGACCATGAATCGATACTCTTGGAATTGAGGGATGCGAAAGGAGAGGCTCTACAATGAAAAAATGCCAGACATACAAACTGGGCGTTGTACCATTAAAGACTGGCGGACAGACTTCCAGTGGACGTAGAGAAACTACATTCAAAGGAAGAAATAGAGGCATACTACAGCGATGTCCAGAAAGCCGTTCTCGGTACAAGAGGCCCGTGGTGGAATTCCAAATTGGAATCACAACGCTGGGAATTAAGGAAGCTGCTCAGGAAGTGGCAAAAACATAAAAGTGAATCATCTAAGGACGCCTTCTTGGACGCCCAAAGACGATACAAAAGGGCGCTGGAAACTGCGAAGACAGCTGGAAACGCTACTGCGAGGAACTCGGCAGTATCCCGGCGGTGTTAAGACTCGGTAGAACCCTAGCCAAACCAATACGGAGAGTTTCAGTCCATATTAAATTGTCAACGGGAGGTCGGGCCGCCGATAACAAAAAGGCACTAGACTGTCTGCTTGCAGCACACTTCCCGGGGCTGAAGATGGCGGAACCGATAGAACCAATCCCTGCAACCGATTACTCATGTCAGAGCAGGAGTGGGAAACGGTGATAAAAGTCATCACAGAAGAGAAAGTCAGGTGGGCCATCAACTCCTTTGAACCTTTTAAGGCACCAGGCGCGGACGGCATTTTTCCAGCACTACTCCAGAGAGGCATTGATCTCCTTGCTGACCCTCTAACCAGGATCTACAGGACCTGTCTCTCAAAGGGGTACATAATATCAGACTGGACGAGAGCGAAAGTAGTCTTCTTACCCAAGCCAGGCAAATTGGTGCAGGAAGGACCCAAGGGCTATAGTCACATTAGTCTTACATCCTTTCCCTTCGAGACACTGGAAAGGCTAGTAGACCCTCACACCCAAGATGAGTCACTCCGGAACAACCCACTCCACTCGGCGCAAGACGCGTAAAGAAAGGGCAGATCGGTGACTCAGCACTTCACAAGGCGATATCTAGAATCAAGAAGGGCATGAGAAATAGAGGCATGGTTCTAGGCGCCTTCTTAGATGTAGAAGGCACTTTTAATTATGCCACTTACAGTAGTATTTGCCATGGTGCACGGAAAGACGGAATACCAGGTTTTCTGATTAGGTGGATCCGTAGCTCGTTAATGAGCAGGATCATCGAAGCGAAGTGGGGTTCAGCCACGGGCAGAGGTCGAGCATCGAGGGGATGCCTACAAGGCGGAGTCTTTTCTCCGATCCAATGGTATGATTAGTTTTTTGCCAGCAGAGCAACAAATCAAAGTTTCGATCCAAAATCGTTGAAAAACTCGAAAAAAGAGTGAAAATGGAGATCTGACTGGCTTGTAATGTTCGTTTTTAATCATTTTTTCTTTTCAGTAACATATATTTTTGTGTATTTGAAGCCACTAAATTGAATGAATCCATTAGTTTTTACTGAGTCAACCAAAAAAAAGATACGAGCGTAAATTATCAATTTTCTTGAAAATTTAAAAAAAAAACAATTAATTGTTTGCAATATCTAACAATGAATTCAAAACTATTTCAAATGTTTTTTTCAATGTATTTTGAGTTGCTGAATCGAATGAGACCTTTGTTTTTCACTGATTTTTCACTGATTTAGCGAAAAAAGTAAAACTGGTAACATCTTTGGAAACTAACAAAAGTTAAGACATTTTTAAAAAATTGTGTTTTTATGTTTTGAAAAATTTCATGTGTTGCGGCAAAAAAATGACTAAATAAACTTCACGTATTTTTGCAAACCATTCCATAATAATTGGGCAAAAAATTGCTGACTTTCAAACCTAGTATTATAAAATAATTTGTAATTGAGATTCCACTGGTATTATGAAGGATATCCTTTTAACCTGTTTTTCACATGTATTTGTGATGGGAAACTTCAGGTGCTTTGAGGCACGTGAAGGATTGATTTTTGGAGCCCCGGCGGGGTTTGCACATTGTTTTTGATGTATAAACAAGTGATTTCCGTCCAGCGAACATGGAAAAAATAAAAAAAAAGATGTTAAGCCCCAAGCTAATTATGTACACATATGTAGGTTATACATATACAGACATATGTGTGCGCGCGCGCATGTCTGTGTATTATTTATTACACTACTTATTATATACGAATTATGTTATTGAACTAATACGTTGTCTCATCTACAAGATCAACTACTCAGAATAACAAAAAATCCCCATTGACTCCTTTTTCATTCCAAAATGAACCATTTTAAAGATTCGAATATTTATAAAATCACGGTTTCCATCGCCGAGCACATGACTAAACACAATTTACTAAACGGAACGAGAAAAAAACAACAAATTTTAATTTTAATTGTCAGAGGGCTTCCTTTAGTGACCTAATACTCACTGTTTTTCAGTGAATATGTACTGCTAGTAAGTGAAATTCACTGGATAAAGTTTAGAGAGTACGGTACGAAAGGGTTAAACCAATAAGTCTCATCAAAATCCATTGATCCGTTGGACCTGCAAGTTACGCTAAACTTCAAAATTTCATGTTTTCCAGACAACAACTAGCATATACTATATCTATATACAAAGGGTACGGTGGCTTCTCGTGGACAGAAATTTGTGGGAAAGTAATACTCGATGTCGGCTTCCTCGTAGAAGATGTCTCGTCGATCTGAGGGTGTCCTGAGCACCAGGACATCGTCTACGAGACAAATTTGTGATTTCTGATTTTACGGGACCCAGCAAGTAACCGTTTATATTCTTTGAATAATAATATCAAGTCAATAAATGCAGTGTGGAAAAGATAAAACTTAACTACGTACTTTCAGATCAGATTTCAGTACTCCCACTAGTTTAATATGTTTTAAGTTACTTGAAAAATAATCAGCTTGACTCTATATTATCGATTGATATCAGTACTTCCGTTAGTTTAATGTTTTAATTTACATTGAAAATAAGCTGCCAAATTAAGTAATTGTGGGGTTAGTAATGCTACTTGAAATAAATTCAGCTTGACTTTATATTATCGATTGATTTCAGTGCTTTCGTTAGTTTCATTTTTTAATTTACAATGAAAATAAGCTGCCAAATTGAGGATTTGTGGGTTTAGTAATAGCTACTGGAAATAAATTCAGCTTGACTCTATATTATCGATTGATTTCAGTACTTTCATTACTTTAATGTTCTAATTTACTTTGAAAATAAGCTGCCAAATTTTGGATTTATGAGTTTAGTAACAACTATTATTGAAAAAGATTCAACTTGACTCTATATTATTGATTGATTTCAATACTTTTACTAGTTTAATATATTGATTAAGTTACATTCAAAATAAATTTAGGGTCTGTGGATTTAACAAATATCACTTTTAGGAAGATTCACTTTATTATTTTTTAGATGGCTACTGATCAGACTTGCCTCTATAACTATACTTTCGTAAGAAAGTAAATTTAATTTATATTTTACATAAACTATTAGATTGGGTATTATTATACTTTTGCAAGAAAGTAAATTTAAAAATAACAAGAAAAATATTAATTATTTTTCTAGTGATTACATTATTGCAAATAAGTTGGCAAGTTTACGGTTTGTGGATTTAGTAATAAATGTTTGAAAAATATTCAACTTGACGACTCGACATTATGAATTGATTTCAGTACTTTCATTAGTATAATAAGTTTTTATTTATAATGAAAATAAGCTGCGAAATTTAGAGTTTATGGGTTTAGTAACAATTTGAAATACAGAACATTTATTTTTAAAAATATACAACGAAATATTTTTCTACCTATAAGGATTCATAAGCTGTCCAACGAACTCATCCGAGATACATAAAAAATCTATCTTTCCTGAAAGTTTCAAGTCAATTAAAGCAATTTTACTCAAGTAATCGTTGGACATAGAAAACACATTTTTATTTTTTCATTTTTTTCTCAGAAAATATTGATCAAAATCGATTGAAATTTTTACAGCTAGATATTTCGATTCTGCATCATCATTAATTTTTTTCAAGGCATTACATATATTAGTTTAGAAGAAATCAAACTTTTCTAAGAATACAAATTTTTTTCAAAAACAAAAGAACCGCAACAGTTAACATAACGTTTTTTTTTAAAACATAGGTAATTTCATACGGCTCCAACTATTTTTTGTTTCGTTGAAGTATCTTAATCCTATTACTAAGAAAAATCAAAAATAAATTTTTTGAAAATTGAAAATTCGGGATTAAAAAAAAACACTTCGGCTGATTAAAAAAATTGTTTTTGTCCCGAATACAGAATTTAAAAACTAAAAAAAAAATGAACTAAGATACGTAATATTTGATCAAGTAGTTCCAAAGATAGACCGGTATACACACATGCACGCACACGCACGCACGCACGCACACACACACACATCCATACAGATATTTACTAAAAACACGTTTTTTGGACTCAAAATACCATAAAACATGTTTCCACAAAGTTTAAACGAAACTCAAAATTTTACTATTACAAAGCTTCCTCTATGAGGAAGAAAAAAGGCTATTTCTGTAGTACATATTTATTGCCTCAGTTAATATAGCATTGATAAGATATTGCGTTCATTTATGATTTTTTATTTATTCATTATAATATTAAATATTTCAAAATTAAATATATAAAATTCTTGCACAAGAATTAATAAGCGTGCATAGCTTTTTGCAATAAACGGAGAAAAGGTTAGAAGTAAAAATTTTTATATAGCTATAATTTTTCTAAAAAATTACTATACCATATTTTAAGATAGAGAGAAACTCGTATTTTATTAAATTCTAGTATACAAATAATTTTACGAGATGTCTCCTATCAATAAAATCGAGAATCAGTACACGACGAATTTTTACTCTATAACATAGCAATTTTTAATACAGCGTATATCCCCATTTAATACATATATATTTTAAATATTCAGATTTTGTTACGTATTTTTTACGTAATTTTCTTACGTAATCCTATTTCTAATATTGATAAAATAATCATTTTCAAGCTCAATCCCCCACTTTAGGCGTTATCATTCACATGATAGCCCCGTAATGGGCACTACTTCAGGCTATAAACTAATTCTTTTTAAATTACATGAAGATAAATGAAGATCAAAAGGATTACGTAACATAAATACAATACTAATTCGAACACTTTGTTACGAACCAAATTACAGACTTTTATTGCGTAGTTTTGGTGCACTACGTATGGTTAGTTTACTGTTTTGTTATTTCTAACCACATTTTTTGTGCAGGCTATTGCTATTCGCAAAGTATTTTATAAGCTATAAATTCAATGAAATAGAGTGAAAGTTATCAAAACTCATACTGAGAATGTTACTGATTGGAAAAATTGTCTGAAGTTTTTAATTTCTTTCCAAGAAAACTCATTATTTACATGGACTCAATAAGCTGTTATCAAAGAAATTCCACGGTAGATGAATTTATATTATCTGACTTATAATAAAGTTAACTTTCAAGTTGTTGTCTGGAAAACATGAAATTTTGAAGTTTGGCGTAACCTGCAGGTCCAATGGATCAATGGATTTTTATGTAACTTGGTTTAAATTGTTGGAGATTGATGTCATTATGGGGTAAAGAATTCTAACAATTAAAATTATTAGTCTAGGTGTGACACAATAATATACGTGTAAATTCATGTATACAACTCTGTCATGTTAGTGGCAAGAATGCCATTTTAATTTTAACTCTTTCGTCTTACGCCGTGTACACACGCGTGTGCCCGCCTGCACACCACGCACATGCACACGCACAGCACATATTTTCGAAAAACATTATAAAATAATCCAGATGACCACAAAACGCACTTCCAAGGTGTATTTTGAAACTTTTTTACAATTACAATTATTATTATTTATAATTTATTCTTACTTTTTATTTTTTGTTAAAATTTAAGATTCTTTAAGAAAACATTCAGCTAAAATAATTATCAGCGACTTTTTTCATGCAGGATATTAAAAATTAAAAAGCATAACTATTTTAAATAAATGTATAACATAATTCAATGGGAAAACATTATTTTTAGATGATTATTTTCAAATGTAACATGCGATAATAATAGCAATACTGAAAATATATTAAGAGCGAAATATACTTCTTACTTCTTGTTAAAAATAAATTTAATCTTGTTCAATTTTTATAAGTTTCATGAATGGACGATATGATTTTATGATTTTTATAAAACTTAAAAAGTAGGTAGAATCATCGTTTTAAAACATTTCGTCAATCGTCAGTGACATTAGCGTACAACATTAACGTGGTTTATCAGCATACATTTTTAAAGAATAAGCTTCAAAATAATAAATTAATTAACAAGAAATTCCGCGAAGAAAAATTCACTTTAGAAATTGCAACAGTCCACTTTACAGCAATAGTTTCCTGTCAAATTTACTACAGTTTTCTTCGAAATTTACTCTAAATCTAACGAATTTTCCTATACATATATTTTTTTCTTAAAAAATTTTACGAGAAACTATTGTAATTTTTGTCAATAATGACAGTCTCTAATGATATACGTTAAAGTTTACGATTGCAAATTTCAAGGATGTAATAGCTATTTAGGTACGGGTGTGGAAGTTGAATGTTTAATCCGAGCGACTGTTATTTTTTTTTGCGCACCAGTCCAGCAGAAAAATTTATGACACGATGGCCAAAAATGAAAATTTGAGTTGTCGTTTTGAGCTTAGAGCGTTATAAAAAATAAAAATGCAATTGACTCACCGTGCGTAGAAAAGAGACATCATCCTGTTCGGAGCCTCCCTCGCTGTCGGCCATCCTTGGATAATAAGGCCTTCAGTTCGATCAGGCTGGTATAAGTCACGGAAACTCTCACGGCTCACACAACACGTGCATTGATCTCATGTAGCACAACTAGTCGGCATCGACATGATCGTAATTGTATTTATTCGAGAAGCCGCAACCCGCACGAGAACTCACTTCGAAACCTCGCGACTTCTACTGCTCTTCTCTGACTGTTCTGTATTGCCCCTCGTGTCTGCTCAAAACAACTTCGTGCGCCTACGTTTTCAAATCCGCTACCCGACACTTCCTAACTGTCACACTTGGTACGCCGATGAAAATCTTGATGATGGCAGAAAATAAAGAAGAGTTTTTTTTGCTTTTATTAAAATTTAAGAGTATTTATTAATTAGTTTTAGAGTATTTATTAATTTATTAGTTTTAAAGTATGTATTAATTTGCTGAGTACTTATTTATTTATTTATTATTTTGCTAAACCACGGAAAGAATCTCTACTTTTATTCGAATGTAAATTCTATTTCGATTGTTAGAATTCTTCAATTTGTTTGTGGGAGAACAGAATATCCAATTTGTTATTGGAAATTTTTTATGTTTTAGTACGTAGCCTTAAACTTATTTATCATTCTTGTATTTACATGGTTCTATGCCTTGTAAAACTTAACCTCTTTGTCGGATGATTTATTTTACTTATTTCGTAGTTTTATGTTGATTACTATGAATTATGGCTAAATAATCAGCAAGCAATTAGTATAAGCAAACTTTTGCAGGAAATAAATGAAGTAAACAGCAAATTAAATTGAAGACATTTTGTGGGAATTTTTGAAAATCCTACATATCTGTGAGATATATCTGTAAAAGTTACCATTGTTAACTATCCAATAATAAAGTATTTCTTTTAAACAAAATATGCGTAACAAAATATTTAAAGATTTGCCAAATAAATTTTATTTTTGAATCTACTAAATATTTCTTTGAAAATAAATTTAATTTAGAGTTTCAAATAAATTTTTAGTTCATTTAAAGAAATAATTGATTGAAAGACCTTTAAAGAAATATTTTATTAAAATTACTAATTTTTTGTTCAGCGTAAAAAGGTTCAGAAATAATTTACGATCCCCAGGTACTATGACAAATATTTTAACTTGCAATATTTTCTCAGAGTATTAATTATTCTATAAATTCACTCCAAATAACTAATTTATTTTCTTATCTACTTACTTTATTATTATTTAAAACCATTTTTGTAAATTAATAATACATTTAATTTAACTAAACTCTTTAAAACAATATTTATCTGCTACTACTAGAATATTATGAAATTTTCGGAAAAAATTCCGAAAAGCTGAGATATGCATTAATTTTTTAGAAATTAATACACAATTAGCGCAATTTATACGCGTAAGTGTAATGTGTTTTTTATTTTATTTTATCCTCCGGCGTCAACTTAGTTCAACTTATATTAAATTTTTATTCGGTTTTATCAAATA
>JAWWEN010031889.1:0-15222 GCA_035582955.1 Sycophila texana | reverse complement strand
CGTCATATTGTCACCTTGTATGCCGCAGGCGTGCCGTCACTTTGCTAGCAAAGTGCGGACTCATTGTTATCTGGGTACCCACTCCTTCTTTACAAAGGGGTTCTCATTCAACGGCGAAAACGCTAAGCCAAAACATATGTGATTATTCAGTTTCGACCGAGTGTCCGAGTGAAAAGTTTCGAAAAGTCGTCTCACGAAAAGCATAGCCGTGAGCAATCTCCCTCCTCATCTCTGATACTGGACGTGTAGGTAGGATTTTTATACTTATGTTTGGAAAATATTTTGGAAGTAATAATGCTGGAGATACAACAAATGATGCCACTTCAGGCTCGAAATTGCCGGGAATGCTATATCCAAGAGAAAGTGAATCGCGTGAGGTAAAATATAAGTATTGTTGTTTATGTTTACAATACTTTAAGCACTTTCGTTTATTCACCTGTTGCAACCATCTACTTTAATTTATTTTCAAATCGATTTAATGTTAATTTTGAACTAATCTTAAGACAAACTACATTTTTATATAAACATTTTTGCAGAAGTAACTCTGAAAGTTTATATTTCTTTTTAAAGGTTAAATCACTTAATGGATTCTGGGATTTTGCTGTACCACCACTGCATGATCTTCAAAAAGGTCATAGAGAATCATGGTATGCTGATAATTTATCAAAGGTACAGTTTAATCAGGAATTTACAATGTATAGTTAGATTAAAGCAATAAATTTACGGTGACATAAATTTATGTCGTAAATAAACAAAAAATTTATTACGTTTTAGGTAGAAAATGTTATGCAAATGCCAGTACCAGCATCGTATAATGATATAACAACTTCAAAAATTCTACGTGATCATGTTGGACCAGTTTGGTATGAAAAAACATTTTACATTCCAAAGTCTTGGAAAGAGGAGCGTATTTTTTTGAGATTTGGATCAGTCAATTACCAAGCAGAAGTGGTAATTACAAATCTATTTTCAAAAATTATAAATATATTTTATTTATGAATTTCATTTAAGTGGTTGAATGGTAAAGTTTTAATGCAACATGATATCGGTCATCTTCCTTTTGAAATCGAAATAACATCAACTGTTCTTCTTGGTTGCAAAAATCGTGTCACAGTAGCTGTAGATAACAGTCTTCTTAAAACTACTGTACCGCAAGGTAAAATTGTCACCATGGAATCCGATCGTGGAAGTGTCAAAGTGCAAAAATATAGTTTTGATTTCTTTAATTACTCTGGCATTCATAGGTAAATTCAAATATTCTCTTTTTAGGAGTAATAATTACTATTTTTATATTGATTATTTTTATGCAATTTCCAGACCAGTTTTGCTGCATACTAAACCAAAAGTATTTATTGAAGATATCACTGTTACAACAGAAGTAACTACTGATAATGTTAGTAAAATTAATTACTCTATTGAAGTCACAGGTTTTAAAGAAGAAAAATGTTCTACCTGTCAAGTGAACCTTCTTGATGCTGATAATGAATATCTTTTGAATGATCCTCTTCTTGGGTATCAAGGAACTATAGAAGTTAAATCTGCAAAACTGTGGTGGCCTCGGTATATGAGTGAAAGCCCTGGTTATCTTTATACACTTGAAGTAAATAAATTAATAAATCAAATATTTTTTTTTAAACTGATCACATTATTAATAAAAATTAATAAATTAATAAATAAATTGTAGGTACAAATTTTAGAATCACATTCCAGTAGATGTGATATTTACAGACTTCCTGTAGGAATTCGAAGTATACAATGGTCTTCCACATCATTTTCTATTAATAACAAACCAGTTTATTTCAGAGGTTTTGGTAAACACGAAGATTCTGCAATAAGAGGTCGTGGTTTAGATTTAGTTACTACAGCTAGAGATTATGAATTGCTAAAATGGATTGGAGCAAATGCATATCGAACTAGTCATTATCCATATAGCGATGAAGTCCTTGATGTGGCTGATAAGTAAGTACTTATTTTTTTCTTACGATATAATAACTTTTAATGCAACCTACTGTAAACTAGAATTTTGATTAAAGACTTGGTTTTATAATCATCGATGAGTGTCCATCTGTAGACACAGAAAAATTTTCTCACACTCTTCTACAAAATCATAAACAATCATTAACAGAGTTAATTAGAAGAGATAAAAATCGACCATGTGTGATAATGTGGTCTGTTGCTAATGAACCAAAGGCTCAATATTACGATGCTGCTTCATATTTCAAGAAAATTATTAGTCACACTAAAAAACTTGATCCTACTAGACCAGTTACTATTGCTTTAGCACAATCTCCTCAAGTAAGCTAAAAATTAATGTTAAAGTATTTTTATTTACATAGTAATAATTTGAAACTTTTCTTCAAGGAAGACAAGGTGGGTCAGTATTTAGATATTATAAGTTTTAACAGATACTATATGGTGGAGATACTATGCCAGGATTACATGAGGTGACTAAATGAAGATTTTTTAAATATTATACTAATGAAATAATAATACAAAATGTACAACTAGTTACCAGAATACATTTGGAGTGAAGAATATCAGATGCAAATAATGTCAAATCATTTTAAAGCTTTTGACATTCTCAGAGCACAAAATTTTTTTATCGGAGAATTCATATGGAATTTTGCAGATTTCAGAACTGCTCAAAGTATGTGAATATTCTTTTATACTCATGCTTAATTATGAATTAAAATATAAATAACTTTTTAATTAATAAGGATTTTAACTTTTTTTATTCCAGCATATACGAGAGTTGGAGGAAACAAAAAAGGGGTTTTTACTAGAGATAGACAACCAAAAATGGTTGCCCATCATGTTCGAAAAAGATATCACGCCTTAGGTGCTGAATTGGATAAATCAGAATCACCAAAGGATCTTGAAAATTACATATCTTTAAATTATGCCAAACACTAACATGTATTAAAAAGTATTTTATTTATATTTTAAAATCTATGTTACATATTTTTATAAAAATTTATTCTGGTTAAATAAAAGTTAAAAAAAACAACATTTTAAATATATACACTGCTCTGTGACTTTAACAAGGCTTTTCTTCATCTGAAGGTTCAACAACTTTTAAACAAGCATCTGCTAATTCAACAAAAACAGATTTGGTCATAGCTTTTGCTATGGCTTCAGTTGGATTTTTATCTTTTAAAACGGATACAATAATATCTCGGACTTGAGGATTTTTTAAACAATTTTTTACTTCTTCACTGTACTGTAATTTTTTAAGCTTTTCAATAGGAACTGTGTCATCAGTGGGAAATCGATATTCATTTTCTGTTCTTTTTGCTAATGCATTTTTACTTTCTTCAAAATTTTTATTAGTGCTTTCTGATTTACAGACTTCCTTATGTTTATTGCAACATGTTACTGAGCAACTGAAAGTAAAATATTTATTTGAAGTCTTGTACAAAATAATATATTGCATGAAAATAATTAAAATATTAAAATTACAAATTTTAATTTGACACTTACTACAATTGTTTACATTGTGGACATTTATATTTTGCACTTTCTTGTTGACAAATACAACAGAATTTAACACTCATTTTTTATATAAATCTATTTTTAGGAAAGAATTAATTCTTTAAGTTACGTAAATGTATTCATATTTTGCTGTCAATTTTGAAGTATTTAATAAATAAACTAATTTATTGTAATATACGGATTGTAAACACCTCTAATCTCTGTAAACACACGTGAAAATTGTAGATCATAACCTCAATTTTATAGGTATAAATGTATAATATTATATATATAGTACAGTGGCGGTAACATGACAGTAGTTTGAATTATAGCGCTTGAGAATGATATCTTCTTTACATAAATTTACTCATTTTAAAGATTTAAAGAATACTAGTATTAAATAAATATTTACGATTATTCTAATAATCGTTGTTAACCAAAGAAATTGTGAATTTAAATAAATAATTACTTTTTAAATAAAATAATAATCATTTTATTTATTTGACGTGATATTGATTTTACTTTCGAATTATAAGTTCGAAAATTCAAAAAAGAATATTTTTTAACGGTCATTAATTATATAGAACAGTTAACGACTTTTTTACATTTAAAGTGGTGTACATTTAACGTAGTTTGTTGGAGCTGCTAAAATCATCAGTTAAAGAGAGATTGGACTGCTACAAAGAAATAGATTTAACACAAATTCTAGAATCAAGGTAACTATATAATAGAATATGTTTAAAACGAAGAATTAATAAATATATTATATTCTACTAAATAAAGTATAATTCTTTAATTGCATTTCATAAGTGTACTTGAAATGGATCACAAAAATGTAAAAGAACGAATTAATGTCGATTCATCAAATGAGAATTCTCCAAAGGCTCAAAAGATTGATCAGGCTTGCAAGGATCAATCCTCAAAGCAAAATACATTCAAATTTACAAGTTTTTCATCTTCGAACAATAGCAAACTAAGTAACATTGCTAAATTGAGGCAGCAGCTAGTTGAAGAAATGAAAAAGATTGAATTCCCATTAAAAGTTAGTACAATTTAAGTATTCTAATTCAATCAATCAATTCTTTACATTTCTTTGTATACTATTGTAGGAAACTAAAAAGAATTTTAAAATACAAATATCTGAAGTAACGAAGAGTATTGACAATGTTTGGGTTGAGATAAGAAGAGAAAATGCACGATTGTATAGTCAACGTGAATTAATTGATGCTAAGGATGAAGAAAATAAAATTCTTCGAGAAAAGTAAGTTAAGTTTACATGTAATTGTGAAAAGAAAAAATATTCAGCTTTAATTATAATTATTTTTTTTTCACAGACTTGAAGAATTATATAACTATCAAAAAGTAATTCATGAAAATGTGGAAGATATTTCGGCAACACTAGATTCTAATGAAAGTCTTGCAGCTGAACTGAATAATATGTTTACTTCTGCCCTTATAATGCAAGAAAATGATACAAAAATATTAGAAGAAAAATTGAATAAAGTAACCCCTGATGAAAAATGTAAGGGATATTATATATTTTTTATTTTCAAACTTTTATTATCTTAAACGCTATTAAATGAAATTTTTCAATTTATTAATAGGCATTATAAAGCTTAATGAAATAAATTCTACAATAAATGAACAACAAAGGGAATTTAATCAAAATATGAATGAAATTAATCAATTAGAATTGAAAATTAAAGCAGCTAAAAGTAATTCTGAGGAGGAAAAACAAAAAATTACCCAGCTTGATGAAAGGTATATTTTCAGTGCAATATAAAAACTTACAAATCCTACATTTTAATAAATTTATCTTATTTTTTTAGAATTGAAGAATCAGAAAAAAAATATGAAACTTTGAAAAAAGACAGTCTTAAACAAAAAGATGACTTACTTAATGAAATTGAAATGTTAAAAAAAGTAAGATATATGTATATTTATAAAATCTTCTGTCGTGTTGTAGAAAATTTTTATAAAAATTTTATTTATATTTTCATTTTGACAGGAAGTTAGTGTTGTCAAAATAAAAGTTGTTGATTCAGATAATAAAATTAAAGAATTAAAAGGCATATTGGAATTGAATAGGTAATATTTCAACATATAAAATGTAATTTAGTGATCAGGCAGATTCTATTTGTATATTTATATTAAAATAATGCTTTCTTCTTTGTATTTTAAGAAATGAAGGAAAAGAATCAGAAACCATTTTAATTGAATTTAATAACAAAATAAATTTACTATCAAAGGAGGTAAGATTATATTAAAATAACGTTTTATGATATGTAGATTTTAATTAACTAAAATTTGCATTGCAGATAGAAGAACTTACAAAACTAAAAAGTGATAATGAACAAAAGAATCAGATAGCATTGGAACAGTATAAAGAACAGTTACAAAAATCTCAGAATGAATTAAATTCGATTGAACAACAACAAAATCAAGCTACAAATGTATTAGAAAAAAAAATTTCTGAAATGCAAGATAAATTAAAATCTTACAATGATGTAGAATCAAAATGGAAAAAGATAGAAATGGAGATTCAAGAAGGAGAAAAGATTATAAAAGAAGGTGAACATAAAAAGAAAGTATTGACGGATGATGTCAAATTACATTATGATAAGATAAATGAAGTTAAGACAATATTAAGTAAAATGGAACTTAGCATTTCTGAAGAGGAAAAGAAAGCTAAAACATTGGCAAAACAAATATTAGAAATGAATGAAAAGATAGAAAAGAATTTAAATGCTTCAGAAGAAAATAATAAAATAAAACTTCCAGATTTTAAGGTAAAAAAATTGAAAATATGTATATTTAATCACTACTTAATATTCTTTCTTTTTATTGTATAGGACTTAGGAAATCCAGTGAATAAGACACGAAGACAACTCTACACCCCAACTATATCAGATGATATGGTAATTCTTATAAATATAAAATAATAATTTATCATTTTTATATAAATTAAAATAACCAACTTTGAATTTATTTGAATTAATTTAATTACTTTCTTTGGATTACTGTAGGATATAGATTCATTACCAATTGATGAACAATTTGTTCAACTGACACAATCAAAACCATATAGCCCTGTTAGTATATTTAAAAATGTAAATTCATTTTTTGAATAACTGTACAATGATTTAAAATTAATCAAGTCTATTCCATTGCAGGACAAGAAATTCTTTAAATATTCACAATCTAAACTTAAAAGAGAAAGTACGCCAAGAACTAAAGGACGATTTAAAAATAACTAGTATATTTTATATTATTATTCTTTAAAATATTTTTAAATTAATAAAAAATAATTACGGGTAAGAAATAAGATTGATTTTCTTAAAATACTAGTATGATTAATCTAAAAACAGTATATTTTTATTTTATATTTACAATTCTTATTTACTTTTAACTCATAACAAGAACATTAACAATACTTAAATGAACATAAAACTTTTCTTCTCAATTACATTTGTAAACCATTCAATTAAATAAAATAACAATTATAAAAAATTCTTTCAATGTTTTACGTATCTGTATCCAAATTTTGTTATCAAAACTTTTTTTGAGACATTTTGTTTGGCTTCCTTTTTAGTTGCAGCTGCTATAATTTAATTTAAAATATTAAAACTAAAACATCTTTAAATAAAACTCAATTAAATTACTAAAAATATAATATTATGCAAATACTTACGATCACTTATGTATTCAACATTATCTATGACTATGGCAAATTGAAATGGAGGTTTATCTTTATTTTGATTTAGATCAACAAATTTTAAATTTGATTGTACTAATTCATTTAATACTGAACAAGCATTAGTACTGTCAATTAGTACCTTATTTGCTAGTAATTTGTTGAAAGGATTCTTCTTGCTGTTATCAACAGTTTTATTTTTCTTTTTGAGTTTTTCCTTTTTCTTATTCTCAGCAGTATTAGCAGAAGTATTTTCTTTATCACTTTTGAAAGAAGACTCTGATTTTTTTATACTATCTTTTTTATTAGCTTCTGATTCTGCATTCTGATTTTGACTTAATTTATTATTTGATGATTCACTAGTTTTTGATGGCGTAGGAATTTCAAATATATTTTTATATTTGTTGTTTGTCATGTAAAATTTCAGCCATTCCTCAATAAGCTTAAACATAGCCAAACTTCCCAACAGTTTCCACGAATTTGTATTGTACTATGTAAAATGTTCATAGAATCATCTTAATTAAACAAGTAAGTTTAAACAGTTTTAAAACTTAAAAAATCAATGTGATTAAATTAAATACCTGAAAATCATCATCGTTAAACATAGTCGATTTAATTTGTTCAAAAAATATATCCTTAAGTGCACTTTCAGCTACTGCTTGAGCAGCTAGACTATGTGTCTTTCCATATTCAACGAAAGTATTTTCATTGATCTGAAATAAAATTAGTCGTTAAAAGCATTTATATGAAATTTGCAATAAAAGAACTTATAATACACCGAGAATACTCAAATACCTTTATTGAAGCCATTACTGTTTTACTTGACTCTTTTAGTTCAGTTGCAATAGTTATTCCCGGTTTTAGTTCATTTAAAATTTCTATAGAATCTTTGGGAATCAGAATTTCATCAGTCAAGAGATTAGAACTAGGTAAGACTACACGACGATTGTTTGTTGATTTTTCCACATAAATATTGTCTTTTGTAACTGTAACTTTTCTTATTTCATGAAATTTATCAATTAAACTAGACATGTCTGATTATTTGACGAATAAATAAAAAATCTCGAAAGTATGTACGTGACGTTGAAAAATCTTAGTACCTAATATGTATTAATATTATATTGACGATATTAACGTATACTTCATGGACTTATATGGAACAGTTTTAGTCTTGAATGTTGAACTCTGAAGAAAATTAAGTCGATAAACATTCTTGAAGAAACTTTGATTTAAATGTTAATATGTTAATATAGTACATTATGTATTTACATACCTTCAGCTGCGGCGATATGAAAATTATGAAAATTATGAGAGTAAGAGGGTCGGCTGCAATGTCATATATAGTCAGCCGCAAATGTAAACAAACTAACGAAATGTAAACATGATGCGCTGGCTTCGAAAATCAAATTGACAGGACAGACGCCTAGCTTTTATTATACTGGCAAGTGTATTTCAACATTTAATCTATCATCATTGAATATTATTAAAATAAAAGAGTGAAGAAAATCGGCGGTTGAGATGTTTAAACGAGAAGACATTGATCCCTCCGAAGACACTGGTTTTTCCAGTATTTCTGATAAATCGGATAACTTGCCTCTTCTTTGCAATGTGAGTTATGGCCAATTCATCAGTCCAATGCTTTTAACTTTTTTACATTCTACATTTCAATTTTATAAAACTTTTTTTTTTTTTAAGTATCTTAAGCACTATTGTTGCAATGGTATTAGGCCAAAACGAAATAGTATACTTGAACATCAAGAAATTTAGATGATTATTTAACAACAAAAGAGACTAATAGTGAAGAAAGAGTAAAAAAAAGATATGTGGAGTAAATTCACATATGTAAAAGATGATAATTTGCAATATTTTATTCAGATTAAATCTGGCAGAGATGGTGGTGAGCTTAACTTTATTTTTACATAAAACAGTTTCGAATGTCTAATAGTTAAAAAAAAAGGCAATAGTATCTTCAGACTTTTCTCAAAGATTCCCCTTATAGTAACATTTAATTTAAAAATATATGTTTTTTTACATTTGTATATATATTTTTATTTCAGTGAGTTTGTACCAGCAGCATGTGTAAATCACATCCTTATCTTATTAATTATAATCTACATCCCAGTGGTTTACCTAAAATTGATGATGAGCTGAGAAAAGTTTTTGAAAACATTGTAGTTCTAGATGCAATATTGCAATGCTTAAAAAGCTTAAAAGCAAGAAGATTGTTTGTCAGTGAGAGACTTTAAATATTTAAGATTGGATGGATCAGTAAATTATGAAAACAGATCCAGAAGTTTTTTATTTTTACTTACAATAAAAGCTGGAGCAGTAGGCTTACACCTGCTGCTGCAGACACTGTAATATTTTCTGACAGTGATTGGGTACATTATAAAATACAGTATTAAAAGTTTCAAACATTATGATTTTCATCTTATATTTTTTAAATTAATTTTTTTAGAATCTCCTGAATGACATCCAAACTATGTCACGGTGTCACAGAATTGGACAAACAAAGCCTGTTGTAGGTGCATAGGATGTGTACAAGAGCTACTATCGATGAGGTAATAATCAAACAGGCTGCTGCAAAGTAATTTTTGAAGAAAGCTGTAATTGATAAGGAAAGTGGAGTAGTTAATTTGAAAGAAGATCTGATGAATTTAAAAAAATGTTGGATGAAAATCTTTTTAAAGTTACTAATTCCATAAAAAATGGTAAAATATCTATATACTAAAATTAGATAGATGATAGATTGTTCTTTATTTCCTTGTATATATATACTAAAATTATATTAATAGTAATTCAAACTGATTTTTTTATTTCATGAATACTTTTATTTGTTTACAGTGTATGCAGATGAAGAACTAAATGAATTATTAGATCGAAGTGAAATTACTTAAAAGGAGAGTGACTGATGACTATTTCTGACCACGATTTTCTCGTCATATTTCAGTTTCATAAATTTATTAAAAACTGCAGCAGTTCGCATGAAAGTAGTTTATATAAACATATATATTAAAAAGAACATTTAATGAACGAATTACTGCTGGAAATGTGGAATCCAGCGAGAGCGTACCGGACGCGAGGAAAAAGCGTTATGAATTTACAAGGAGGCACCTACTTTTTCTGTCTTGGTGATCGTGCAGTGACGTAAGTCAGGTGGCGTGAATGAGAAATTGTCGCGGAATCCGCCCGCATTCCTATCTGCAATCTCGCGTCTTTCTCCATTTCTCTCACTCATTCTCTTTTTTTTCGATGCCTCCGCGTTAGCTATTTAGATTAAGCAACTTGTTTTTTCTTCTCACTTTTTTGTCCATAACGGAACCTTTCGATAAATACCGGGCATTGATGAATAGATTTAAGGTCGTTGAACTTTTATATAAATGAGAAACAAACATGTGTTTTATTTTTTAATTGCTAGCAAAATCCACGCGCATCGCGCTCTTAGATTTTTTAGCTTAAAAAATTAATCACAACGTCATTTACTTGTTATATTAACACTTAATTAACAAGAAAATTTAAAATAAACTTTATCTATAATGTGTAGTGAATAATAAATCAAAGTTTATAAAAAAATATAATTTTACGGATTTGTGCGTTCCATGACTCGATCTTCTATGAAATTTTGGAGAATCATTTTGTACTTATAAATGACTATTGCAGACCAAAATTTGGTGCTCTTTTTTTTTAACAAAAATTCAATTTTTATAGGACGTATTATTTGCAAATGTATAAAAACAATCATAATGATAATTGTAGAAAATTTTTATGAAAATAATTATTTGGAGAGCAGCGATTTCGATAATTTTGTTTATTAATCGTTATTACTTTAAATTTCATTTGCTTTAATTCTGTATATGTAAATATAAAAGAAAAAAAATAAATTCAGTTCATAGTAGTTTGACAATTAGAAAATTTTGCAATTTGGAGTAACTTTAAGTAATTTATTCGGGTATATGCGTACTTTAATTTGGTCTAAAATTAATAAAATTAATGGTCAAGGACCAAGTTTAAAACATTCACTATAGCATCGGTTAACACGCGTTTGACACAAAAGTTCGGAAAACTTTGAAAAATGTCTTTCAAAATTTCAAATAGTTTTTTTTCTTAATCTTCCCTGATCTCGATACCATCAGCTGATTGTCTCACATTGCAGAAGAGAAAACCATTCCAAAAAACTATTATAAGCCACTATGCGTAAGGTCATATACATATACTTTTCTTCGTGAATCCGTAGCGATCTTTCCACCCTTTCACAGTGTCGTACACTTTTTCCGATTGATCCGTCCCAAAACAGTCCTCCAAAAAATGCTTTCATTTTCGAAACGCCGCCGCGATTTCGTCACTCGGACGATCTCGATAAAGCGTCCGGCCACGGGTGTCACCGCGAGCCGGGACGATTTCACGCGTCTCCCCGCGAAGCGCTCGCATCCGGCTGGCGGGTATAACGTAACAGTCTTGGGCGGCTCGCCGCGCCGGACTCGAGCAGCTCGGATGGGAAATACCCGGATGCGAGAGATGTCTATCGGACGCTGACGCGCGTTTTCCCCCGAGCCTCTCTCTCTCTCTCTCTCTCTCTCTCTCTCTCTCTCTCTCTCTCTCTCGCTCTTTCTCCTCGACAACGTGAGAAAAGTTTTCGAGGGAGAGAAGGAGAGCCGCTGCTGAAAGTCCCTGAATTTTTTCGCACTCGTTCCCTCTTGCGAATTAAATGGAGATTGCCCAAACGTGTGACGCAGACTCGAATGGACAAACGGTCCGAGATCTCCGGGGGAAATCTTTCTTATGACGATCACGGCTTTGTGCATGCGGCATGTAGTATTCGTAAAATAATTGCTGGATAAATGAGTTTTCAACCGGATTGTAGCTTTTTGTAGAATAAATGATTTCCGCGGGCATCGCGTTTTCACATGTAGTATACACACGAAGTTGCGGTATGTTAATTGCTTGCACGCTGCATTGAAGGAGTAGTTTCTTAGAATGAGGACACTAATCGCCGTGACTGTCGCCCTTTATAGTAAATTGCTTTCAAAAAGTGCATGAAATTTTAATACGAGACAAGTAGAAGAGAAATTTAAAAGTCTTGCGTGGATTTTGAGGGACACGAAAATTGTGATTCTTGATGCCTTGGTGATGTTTTAAATCTTGACTTTAATTTTGTCTCAATATGTCGTCTAGATTTTGATACGCACTTTTTGTTAATAATATTTGATTTTTTAATTTAAATAGAGTTTATTACAATTGACTATTAGATTATATAGAAGCAATACTAATAAAGTCTTCATATTAGTGCAGGTGGTCCTAAAAAAATATTAAACAAAAAATTATCTATATCTTACGAGATTATATATTGCTTCGCTGACTTTTCGTCGACATGCAGACATCGAGATAACACTGATAATATAATTCTGACAATTCCGTACGTATAAAATCGATAATTCCTATTTCAGGCGGGCCTTTACTCTCTGAATCTGAAAATGTGATATTCACATGAAAAATGTGAATAGTAACATTTTTTATGTCAAATGTCATCCACTGATTAAATATGTAGATCAATTTTCACGTACAAAATGTCACTATTCACATTTTCTAAGTGAATATTCACATTTTCAGATTTACAGGGTACGGTTTTACGTAAAATTATATGCAGAACTCCGGTAACAGTTGTGCGTGCAGATAGCGCCGAGCATCTGTGATCCCATACCCGAATCTGTCCCTTATATTATAAGGTCCATACTCCGACTTCCTCGACTGTTTGTCTGCGAGTATTTACTTTTCCGTATAGGATCCGCGCGCTACTATAGACGCTGTTACTTATATCTTTGAACAATCAGCTGCCCCCCTCAGCCTCCGGTGGATTTTTGCTCTTGTTGCATATTTGCGCGAGCGCGCTCATTCATTTTCTTTTTTCTTGCTTCGCCTTTCTCCCGCGCCGATGAGCGGAGTCACGCCTGCACGTCGGAACTGCCGACGCTTTGCGGCTCGTTGACGTTACCGTAAGGCGCTGATCGCAAAGATTTTTTTTCTTCTTTAATTTATCAATGAGAATGCAAAAAGTTTATACAATTTAATAGGACATTAAGTGATCACACTTTTTTTTTAAATTTAATCGATTTCTTTTGCCTCGAGATTTATTTAATAAGTAAAACTCAAAATTTGGTAGTCACAAGTGTTGTGAAAATGCATTACGAAAATGATAAGTAAAGCAAAATGAATATTTATTTTGTAAAATTTATTTGACAATTGGAATTCTTTTCAAACTATAATAAAGTTGAAACAAAATATTAAAAAATTGCAATAATAACAATTGACTACTTTATGTTTAAATAATGAATTAAAAGAAATTAATTGTTTTTACTGTACTTATAAGAGTTAAACCTAAATTTTTACTTTAGAAAGTAATAGTTTTATAGCACATTTTCCTTTTACCTTATAAGACATTTAAATGGCACTTTTTAAAACAGTATAAAATTCAAATTTTGGTATTCCAAGCGTTTTGATAATGCGGTACAAAAAATAGTGCGGTACAAAAATAACTCACAATTTTTTTATGAAAAAAGCGTAAAAACAAGTTAATCTTTTTTTTTTATTGTAGATGTGAAATGTATACTACTTAGGGGTAGATTAGGGTGAAATCCTTTCTTATCTCACCAAATCACCAATACCTCATACGAAATATTGGATATTTCATTCAATTTATAGATAATATACAAATCAGTCCTTACTTTTGGTTACTTATTTTCAAAAAACTAAAATGATTATTTATAGAGACGCAACGTAACACCTAAATAATGTCATCGATGGAAATTAAATAAAATACTATAAGTAATTAATGCAAACAAAATTAATCATCATTGCGTGGTCCACTTTTTTCTAATACAAATAATCTTATATTCAACTATTGTACCGCTTTTCTCTTTACTTTCCTAGCCGTATCTTCCATCATTTGAAATTTATAATTTACAAAAAAAATGCATATAATGCTTCCTACATTAGCGAACAATACCAAACTATCTATTCATCATTGGATCATTAACTTTTTATCCCAGTACTATACCTGCGCGGAAAATCGATTAGCTTTTAATTAAACGCCAGCAAAAAGTGCAACATTCTAATACCAGAGAGAACGAGAAACCGTTATTTGCCCAGGTATCTAATCAGCACCGCAGAAGCTCTCGTTGAACGAAATCGCGAAAAAAAAAGCAGATATACTTACACGACGCACGTCGGTTTCCCCGCAGAGTTTCTAAGCGACCGTCCGCGGGGAGCCGCGCTGTTTTCACGCTCGACGGGCCGCGCGTCCGGAATTGGGCAGTTTCGCGAAAATGCCCGTGTGGCCGGTACCGGCGGTGCCGGCGCCAAGGTCATTGATTCCCCGCGGCCCTGGTTCCGGCTCGGGCTTTCTGGGCCATACACCCGGCGAGAGCCGCTACCGCTGCGCGCTTAGGATGCCGCGCTTCCTTCATTGCGCGCGTTTACAATCGTTTTTTTTTTACATTTTAACGAGGATCGAGTATTGTTCTTTTCGAGGAGAAGGTTTTTTTTATTGCGGCCGCGGCGGAGTGAAGCGCACTGAGTGCTGAATGACTATATTGATTGATTGATAATTAGTTTTGGATTTTTTTTTTATACTGCGAAAGAAATGTTTTAGTATAATTTTTATCTGATAGTTCAGTAAATTTTACTGGATAGTATACGATAATTTGGTCCCCGATTGAGATGTAGAGGCTTATTCATGTATTATCCATGAAATATTATTGAATATTCATGAAACATTGCTTAATATATATATATATATATATATATGCTACTAAAAATGAGTAAACAGTTACAATCTATGAGCAATTTACTGAACTCATAGAAAAAATTACTAAAATATTTCTTTCAGTGTATGAAAGCAGGTGAAGTCTATGATTTTTGTTTGCGAATGGAATTAAATAAACTTTGCCATGTTTTGTTGGGTTAATTAATTCGTGATGTAATAATATAGTATTTAAAAAAATGATAAAGTCAGTAAACAGATGTTTTTTGTGGCTATGGTCACACATGTGGCAACGTCGCAT